>PYSP01000321.1:0-43177 GCA_003049395.1 Pseudohalonectria lignicola
GGGTATATCTGCTCGCAGCAAGCCAGGAGTCTGGAAGACGAGTATTACCTGGTGGCAACAAGAACCTCACGGCCTATCTAGACATTAATTACAGTGTAGCCTCTCTTCAGCAGGCGTGGCATGGAGTCTTCGCTCGTAGATGCTCGGGTGTTCTAGTGATCTAAGGCCCTCTGTGATTCTGGCGCGTTCCATGCCTTGCCATAGTGACGTCAAGCCGGGGGATTCTCTCCCGATCAGGGTGCTCTGGCCGGAGCGTGCATAAGGCTGATCCCTGTCGTGCCTTCCTCATCTATCGTTGGGTGCCAGGCCAGTGATCTAGTTTCCAAAATATCAACATGTTTGCAGGATTTCTATTGGCTGGCCGGGGATCACGCAGATCAGTACGATCAGCCACCTGTCCCCCCAGGATATATAAACCCCCGGTTCTCTCCCCTCATCCGCATCCTGACTTTCCTTTTTCTGTCTTCTTTCTTCAGGCGTCTGCACTGTCTTTCGCCAGCCCTCCAGCCCCTGCCAAAGGGAATGAACCGGATCAAGCAGCGGCGACTCTTGGCAGGGAGGAGTGAGTTGCTGGGCCCCCCGGGGCCAGCCCCAGCCTCGTAGGGCATAATTTTTGATTTCACGCGAGCCCAGCAGGTGGGCTACAATTTTTGGCACCCAACCCGTCCAACTTGTTGGATGCAACACCTTCTTCATTCTTTCCATTGAGATCACCGCCTTGCTTGCGGTGGCTCGAGGAAGAGAATAATTACTAGACTTTGTGCGTGCCTCTCTAGTTCCTGGGAGTTTTGGATTCGCCGTCATTGTGCGTACTAGTGTTGAAGCTATCGCCACGCGTCGGTATCGTGTCCCAAGCCAAAGTCAGTGCAGCTTCCAACCGTGGCCTCGGTCTCCAGTAGAGGCAGCCCAAGGGATCTAATGACGAGTAGGTATTCGATATTGAGGTCTGGGTCCTGGGCTGGCCCATGACAGGACGCCTATCAATATTCCGTACTTCATGATAGGACCCCTATCAATATTCCGTACTTCATGATAGGACCCCTATCAATATTCCGTACTTCATGACCAGGCATCCAAGGCATATTTATGTTCATTTGAGATCTACTTCGCGGGGGCGGACTTGCTGGCCTGTGATGAATAGATCAAGCTCAGGAATGTGTATTATCGTGGATTCGCTCTTCCATCTTGGCTAAGCAGGAAATTTGTGCTGGAAGACTGCTCTGGTCGCTGACCATCAGACTGCCTACGCATATGGCGTGCTACGAGGCTTCTCACGTATCATGCCCATGGTCAGGCTCCGCTTGTCGAAACGGCCTTCACCTAGCAGAGCTGTCGAGGTGAGCAGGAAGAGGCACCAGAGATCGATCGATTGATGATTCCTATCGTGTGCGTATTTCGGTTGATTGGGTGTCCACAATATATTTTCGTGAAAGCCACGTCATCTGGATTAGTGATGGGTTGACAGAATGCAGGCATAACTTCAAAATCTTCACGTTTGTCTAATGTGCCACAGCCGTTATCTGGGGAACTAAGCAGCAAATAGCAGGTACGGATTGGCGGGGTACACGAATATTCATATTCTCTAGCTGATTTGTTATGTGTTCTCGCGAACATATCCTCTGATATCCTTGTTGAAGATCGGATGTCTAATTACTGAGGGATTCCTCTTGTGTTGAACCCAGAAAGCCCCGGAACACCGCCCAACGATTTCAAAAACAAACCATGAGAAAAACAAAAGAAGAAGCTCCGAAAGATAACAGCTGATCGCCAGCTGGGCCTCTGGGGAGGCCATCCTCTCTTCTCTGTCTCTGCCATTAAGCATTCAGATGCTGTGGCATAGGCCCCGTCGCTCATTGGTGCGACATCACTCAGTGTTTCCTCACTAATTAATATCCCCACCAGTGGAGGCAGGAATTCCCAGCACGCCAACTCCTATGGCAGCATTGCCGACGACCGAGTTGACAGGAAGACAGCCGCCCGGTACGTTGCTCGCCACGGCGTCACTCGGAGGAACCCGTCCGACGACTGACGAGACGTTAACAATCTGCTGTTCGGCGGCAGCGGAGCTTCTTGTAATAGCTCCGTTAGGCGCTGGGAGCTTGTCAGCCGGCTCGCCGCTGGCCGTCATCTCCATGGTGGTGGGCACCTCCCTTGCTAAAACTCTACCCGTTGCCTCTTGTGATGCGGGTTCGTCGGCGCAGCAACGTCCTTCACTAACTGGCATGTTCCCCCGGTCAGGTCCTACGCCCGCCTCCCCCAAATCGCCCGCTGGTGCGTCCGCGGCCACAGTGGCGGCCTGAAGCCGCAAGCGCCCTGTGGGCCCCCCGTCTCGCCTCAGGCTCTTGTGCTGAGCCTCCTCCTTCCTCTTTTGGCGCTTGCAGTCGGACACGCCGCTCTCAGTGACGGACTGTATGGTGGCCAGCGGGTCGCCTTTGAGGACTGGGATGTTCTTCTTCCACGACTCAACCACGGTCACGAAGAGCACAAGGACAGTGAACGGCAGCTGGGCCCAGAGAAGGGAGAGAAACTGCCAGCGGACGTGAATACTGGCGACGGGGTAGTATGCCGTCCCTCGCACGATGGACTCGGCCGCGCCTTGGGACGGTGCCAGCTTCCTCATCCCGTTGGAGATCCCGACGGCAATGTTGTGCGCGGTCCCCTCGAGGTTGGATAACTGTTCCTCCGGCAGGTACGGCGTCAGGCCCATCCTGTCCCCGAAGAGGGCCCTCGAGATGGCCAGGAAGATGTTCCCCTCGGAGGCATAAACCGACAACCCAGCCGTCTGTAGCATACCTCCCGAGATCCCCAAGACGGTGGTGAAAGATGCGGCCAGTGCTGTCCAAAGATCGAGGCGGAAAGATCGGTTGGCAAACGAAGGAAGACCGTCCGGCGGGGCGAAGGAGATGTCTGTGCCGCCGAAGCCTGTGCAGGGGGGCGTATCTGGCATGTAACAGACGGAGAAGTCAGGGCGCCACATAACGTTGAGCGACTGCGTGTGGTTCTCGGTTTGGATCAGGGACTTGGAGGAGATCTCGGTGGTGGACACGCGGCCAAGGGCAGAGCGCGAGGAGAGGGTCTGAGTGCACCAAAAGAAAGCAACCTCGATGAACCAGAAGCCGGTGAGGTTCCCGTCGAAGCCTGCAGTGATGTTTATGGGCCTGTTGGAGTAAGCCACGAACATGTCGGCATGCATGGCCCTCACGATGGAGTCGTTGAACATGCGCGTGGGGCTGGGGACGTAGCTCGCCACTATGGCGTAGGTCGGGTGGTACCTCCCCGGTGTGATCCAGTTTGTGATGCTGAAGGGGCTCGTGGACATATTTCGCAGCTCGCCGATCTTGCGGCGTGTCTGAGCTTTGATGGCCTCGAGGACCGACTTGTCGGCAAGGTCGGTGATGTTTGCAACGGCGGAGCAGAGTCCCAGGGTGCCATAGTTGGGCCATGTGCAGTCAGCGGTATCGCAGTGAGGCTCGAGGTGTGGGATTGTGCCGTTCTCGAAAGCGCCAAGGGGGAGGGCCGCCCCCATAATCAGTCGATCATCGTCATCTACCGGGATCAGCACGATGGTCAACTCACCAGCCTCTATGGTTAGCGAGACCTGTGTCTGCTGGGAGACAACTCACGAGGAGCAAAATCAGTCGTATTCCATCGAGACAGATATGGGAGCACAGTGGCCTCGGCTGTCGCATTTGTTACTGGAGCTAGCTGGACGAGGTACAGTATCGTGAGCTGTGTGAACGCCGAGCTGAAAACGAAGGTTATCACAAGGACTGAGCAGAGGATAGTGGTTGGTCTGATCCCAGCACCTTGGTTAACATAGCCTTATCTTGTTGAGTGTCGACCAGTCCCTTGTGTCCCGAATGAGGTCATCAAGATCTTACCCCAGATCAAAGAGCTTGCTGCCAAGAAGTTTGAAGGCACCCCAAGGCCCCTGACTTGCGCCTTCATGGAGACGGAAGTCTTTGAAAACCCTGGACCCATCGTAAAACCAAAGCCATTTCCGTTGTTGAACCACACTCTCAATGGCAATGAGAAGACACATCTTGGACAGGGTGACGCAGAGAGCAACAATAGTGTTGATTGTTAGCCCAAGCGACCAGTCAGGAGTCGGTTTGCCGTTATAGTGAACAAGGAATCCAAACATCGCTGGTGGTATGTTAATAGGCGAAAGTTGCTTTACGTGCTAAGAGATAAACGCGAAATGAACGACATAAACTGACAGCAATCGCAGATCAGGGCAATAAAGCACACAGTAAACTCCAGTCTCCAGTCAAGCCAGCCCATCGGCCTGGCTCCTTGTCCCTGGCCAACATCCATTCTCTCTGTGGTGTCTTGGTTTTCCGCCATCTCGATCCGGATGCCGTCAGATACGGGCGCATACCGATTTGGCTTGCGAAGTCGCATTGTGCCGATGTAATTACTCTGGTCAAGGGGGATATAGGAGCCGAAGCTCTGCCAGGGCCGGAAACAAAATTATACGAAATCATAATGGCGAACAACTGGCATTCTAAATCCACGGACAGATTCGAACCTGGATTTGCCACCCTCCCTTCTTTCACGTCGGAGTGCAAACCCCAGTCCCAGTCTCCCCTGTCCCGTGAACTTCAGCTGTGGATGGATTTAGAAACTGGTCACATCACGGTGCATGCCAAGAAGTCATGCTAGTCGCTTCTGACTGCTCAGGTATCAATACCGAGCGTCCTCTATAGGCTCAACCACGTTTCGAAGCGTGCAGGACACGCAGCCTAACGCCCGTAAGAGGCCAGTGACTCAACGGTGGCTTCGTATTATTAACTCTCGGCGCCTAGGACGGCATTTTCCGTCGCGCCGCCTTTGCTTCAACATCATTCTCACTGGCGGATTGTCGCCGATTTTCGTTGCATTGCGAATTTGCGGCTGAACACCCATGCCAGAGACGCTGATCATTTCCATTTTTTGTCTGCAGGTTTTGTTGTCGTTGTGGATGCCTTTTTTACACCTGGAGCGGATAAATTCCGCACACACCCTCTTCAGCGCAAAGAGGACATGAAAACTGGCGAACAAGGCCCAGGTAAACTTCAACAGCACACTTTCTGGCGCGCCTGCTATCTTACTGCAAAATTCTAGTTCCCATCGTCTTCCTCTTCTTCTTTATGACTGAGCTTCCTGTGCTCTGCCCCAACCATACGAATTTCACCTTAAATTTTGGGAATTTCACCCCTAAAATCACGTGCCTCCACCTCCTACGGGACCGCCCTCCCTTTCCTTCGATCCCTGCCGTCATATCTAACGAGGCGAGGCGAGATGCCCTTCTCAGGGAAGAACAAGAATAAGGACTAGCAGGGCTTCCGATACATGGGAGATGGCTGATCACAGAGGGGTGCCGGCGGAGTAAGGCCGTAAGATCAAGTCACTCCCCACGGGGAAATGGTGTACGAACCTCTGTTACTTGATGGCGAGGAACACGGATGGAAAGATTCAGTGCCGGTAATGCTAGAGCTGGGGTGTCCAGGGGATGGCAACAAGAAGAACACCTACCAGAGGATGTTGACAGTGAAGTCATTGGAGGCTTGATGTCTAAGGAGAGGCGGTCCAGAACACTGAAAATGCCTTCTGTGCCATTGGCCTGGTACCTGATGCCTGGCTCGAGGACATAGATGGTAGTGTCTAGCGGCATCGACCCAGTGTCCTTGACGGTGCCGTTAGCAATCTTCCGGATGAAGTTGTCGAAGGTAGCGTAGACATAGCTTAGAAATCGGAACAGGCTATCGTATAGCTCGATGCAGGCATCAATGAGAGCATCGCTAAAGCTGAGTGGCTCTAGGACGGGATCTCCCTCAGGTGTGGAAGGGAGGCAGAGATCCATGGAAATAATCCGAACCTGGAGGGGCAGGACCTTGTTCCCATCTTTAGGCTTGTATCCTTGCCTCCGAACTCGGCCCTGTTGCCAGCTGTGCGCGACTCATCGTATCCACCAAGAGTGAGACCACCAGGCCGAGGGGCGGCGGGTGGTGTCGACCCTGCATCGATGCCGAAAGCTCTCCTTGTAATCCGACCTTGCTTTATTAATGTGTCCAAGATGGTTGAGGACTCTCCAAGGGCGAGACTGCATAGGTTATTCGGATATTAGTACCTCTACCCAAGAATTGGAATAATTGCCCCGAGTCCCCGACGTCCTGGATGATGAAGCGGACAGGCACACGTTGTCACTCCCTTGCGATGCCTCAAGAACTAGAGAGAAACTTACTGATGAGCCGAGTGATTGGTATCATTTTGAATGAGTCTAATCAACTAGCTTTCTGCGTCATTTCCTGACCCATGTTGTAGCCGGACGGTGCCCCAGGTGGCAGAAGATATGCCGTCCTGCTAGAAGCTGTCCCAGCCCGGATGCAAGATGGCCAAGACTTCCACGTCGGATTTGGAAGCATTAGCTAGGGCAGAAATATCAATTGGATTGCCGCGTCTGCTGAAACACTGCTTCTCGTTGAACTGGGAAGAGAGTTGAGCAGCTGAGCAGACATCTTTTGCCAGGAGAAGCGTGGTATTCTGGGCCGGGATGCCGACCATATATAAATGACGCGCAAGAAAATATGGGCCCTGTGAGCCAAGCTACATTTATCTGCCTTACCCCCCTCCCCCCCCTCAGCCGAGTTGGTATAGCCAGTGTGCAACGATGAGAGGTTCATAGCCGTGTGAGCATATGGGGCGCTATTTCGTCAGGATTCTCTACATGATGATCATGAGCTTACCGCATATCATTCCGCTGCAGCCATGTCGTTCACCGGGATACTTATTGGCTTCTGAAACACATATTTCATCTCTGCCTCTGTGGCTTGGAGCCTGAATCCTGCTTTCTGTATTTCCCCAATTATGCCTCCCTTTTGAGTACCAGCCTTTCCTCTGGGCCAGGTGAAAACCTTCCCTTGGCCCTGCCAGGCTGTCTTTCGGAGTATCGAAACTGAGAAGTGTCACATAAGCCACGATGGCATAGGTGGATTGGAATGGGTGCTGATGTCCTTCCGCAATGCCGAGCAAGGCTGGGATATGTTTCTTGGTAATTAAGATCTCGAGCCTCACCCGACCTTTGCCTGGAAAACTGTAGCAGCAATGACACCCTCCTGCTGTGCACCACACATATCCACTCTGTTGCCTTCATAGTATACATGAGAACTGAGGTTGAGATGGTAATTATTATATATACTAATTATTAAGCTCCCTCACGTGATCGGTGGTGCCATATAATGATACAACATTCTTTGAACATCGATATCTAACACAGTGTGTCCGTAATTCTATGCAATTCATTCAATGTACACGCCAAGAATTTCGGTCAATGCCTACCTATTCGCTAATTCTTGGCTCCATGGAAGAAGCCTGTCTTTTTCGTTGCTGCCTTCCTTAGCACCCACCTCGGCAATATCCCAGCTCGGCCGAACCCCGTTATTTTTCGATCCTTGACTTGCCAAGATCCCACTCCACAACGAGCACTACTTACCAACTCCCCGAGGCCTAGTGAGCCGCAATGATGCGCTTGGTATGATAAGCCCATCCTATATTTTATCGTCAGCACTCAGTTCTCCTATTCTGGCGTGTTGAAACAGCCTGTGCCGTTTATGGCTCCGCTAGTGGTGGCGGTGAATCTGACAATGTGGGCATAATATCAGTTCTGGCTGACATATGTGGACGTTTCGATAGATGACTCAGGCCAGCCGTGGAGCCTGGCCGCGCTTCTCGTCTCAGGGCAGAACATCCTCGGAGATCCGAAGGTTTGATAGTACTCCCAACTCCCTCGGGATGCATTCGCTGTTTACAAATACCGGCTACCTAGGCAAACGTCTCAGGGAGAACGTTATTTTCGATCAAACAAGAACCGAGCCATATTCCCACGGAAGTCCGACACTCTGAAATTCCCTCCGCCTAACCCAATTCGCCTGACAGATCAACCTCACCTCACCAAAATGTCACTCCAAAGTGACCTCACACTCAACGTCTCCCGCTTCGTCCAGACCAGCGTGCCGGACGATGCCAAAAGACTCAACGCTCTGCTAGCGGCTGAGGGCGCCAAAGGACCTGCCTGGCACGAAGTCGGGGCCGCTGAGTACCGGGTCATGTGGGAGGAGGGTCGTGCTGCTCTGCCGCCGCCTACATACCTATCTGGGGCACAGGACGCCTCGCTGCCATCAAGGGAGGCCGGTCGCGAGATTCTTATCAGGGTATACCGGCCGGATAACGGAGTGACTCCAAAGGGAATCTTCCTCCATTTCCACGGCGGCGGTTGGGTTCTTGGCTCGCACAGATTGTAAGTGAAGCCCTGGGAGTCCCATGCGGGTCTGTTCCACTTTCCAGCAAAACAAAAGCTGACCTCGCGATCCTCGCTATTTAAAGTCAGGATGAAAGCCTCGCCAGGTACGCCAACAACTGCCAGATGACCGCCATCTCCGTCGGCTACCGTCTCGCCCCGGAGGATCCCTACCCGGCCGGCTTCCACGACTGCTTCGATGCCGCAGAGCAGCTGGTGGATCGCGGCGAGGAGCTCTACGGCGCCCCGCTGCGCTTCATAGGGGGCGAGTCGTCCGGCGCGCACCTCGCCTGTCTGACGGCCTTCCACCTCCTCCACTCCAGGCCGGCCCACATCCTCGACGGGCTGGTGCTCAGCTACGGCACCCTGGACCTCAGCGTGAGCATGCCGTCCGCCGTGGCCGCGACGAGCCCGCCCAAGGTGCTCAACGTGTGGGGCCTGCGGCGGTTCGTCGCCGCGGTGGTCCCGGGGATGAGCCTCGAGGACAGGCGGAGGCCCGAGATCTCGCCGCTCTATGCGGACCTGCACGCCCTGGCGGCCTCTGCGAAGAAGGGGGTGCTGCCGCCCGCGATCTTCGTGTGCGGGACTGACGACCTGTTATTGGACGACACGTTGCTGATGGCGGCCAAGTGGGTGGCCACTGGGAGTGAGGCGGTGCTGAAGGCATACCCTGGAGCTCCGCATGCTTTTACTGTGTTCCAGGGGGCTTTGAAGTCTGCTGAGGAGGGTAACGAGGCGATCCTGAAATTTGTGAAGGGGAAGATGGAGGATGCGGAGGACTCCGAGTTCTCGGAAGGGTTCGGTGGTTGCTTGCCTGGGGCTGGCACCGCTCCCCAGAGGGTCCAGTGACTGATATCGTCTCTCACCAGGTACAGGAAATATTCCTATTTAGTATCCGACCACAGATAGATTGTCTCACGATCTAATCTAGTGGTGATACTATTAGTGAGACCCCGGTAACTTGAAGACTTCTATTAGCCAACGCGGGATTTGTACTTGCACTCTGTTGAAAGCTTCCATAGAACTCTCGGCATCCAAATAAGAATGTCTCGCGCCATCGAAACACTCAAGCTTTCAGGCTATACGCCGCAGTTGCTTTGACCTTCGATGGTTTCATGACGCACCTTGATTCGTCCGCCCCTTGTACTCGAGGACTGATAGAGCTCCCTTGTTGTTCACCGCGCGGGGATGTTCTTACCGATGTATCTGTGATGGAGAGGACATAAACTGACCGGACAGAGACCACCACCGGAATGATGCTGTAACTAATAGAAGGCAAGTAGTCGATGAGACAGGCGAGTGTTTCGGCCTCCGTGGCAACAACTCGTGCAGTCTCATTCGGCTCTTCTGTGGAATCTACACTACTACAACAACAGCCGCCGTAATACCGAGTATCAACAATGCCACCCACCTCCATCTTTATTTGCTCTCCCCGCAAGCACGTCTCTTGTCCCGCCCCATGGCGTGCACCACATTTAGCCGGACCCCCGTTTGTCCACCACTTTCGACTGGATGGAGACTGGAGTTGTTATAACCCCAGACCAGGGTATATTGCCAAGAGTGCTCCAATTTGAAGGTTCGGGGGAAAGGGCTAGCGGAAGTTTCTCTTGTTGGTGGAAGTTGGGTTCACGCTCAATCTGCCATGTGCGGCCAAGAGGGATGCAATTTCAGGGGTATCGGGAGATGTGCCGAATGCGGGGGGAGCCGTTCCTTTATATGCGATCGAGAGCCTCTGCAATTGAAGACCGAAGAGCAGAGATGAGCTTTTGAGAGAATCACAAGTCATCCATTGTCTCTACTGAAGATGATTTCGGTTGGTTCTCTTTGCTCCCTTCTGTCCTTGGCGGCCGCGGCCTCAGCAGCAGTGGGCACCAATGGGAGTCGCGTTGTCCCTCGCCAGGCCGGCGCCGCCATCACGGTCGACCTATCCCGGACCTTCCAGACGATGGACGGCTTCGGCATGGCAGAGGCGTTTCAGCGTGCGGTGCAGATGAGCAAACTGCCCGAGTCCGAGCAGCGGAAGGCCCTGGACCTTCTCTTCTCCACGACTAAGGGCGCCGGAATGACAATCCTCCGCAACGGAATCGGCTCGTCGGTGGACATGCGGTCGGACTGGATGGTTTCCATCGCGCCCAAGAACCCCGGCTCACCAAGTAGCCCGCTGAAGTACGAGTGGGATGGGTCTGACAACAAGCAGCTCTGGGTCTCGCAGGAGGCGGTGCATACCTATGGCGTGAGGAACATCTATGCCAATGCTTGGAGCGCTCCGGGGTATATGAAGACGAATGGGAATGATGCGAATGGCGGGAGCCTCTGCGGGCTACCCGGTGCGAGATGCTCATCCGGGGACTGGCGGCAGGCCTATGCGGACTACTTGGTTCAGTAAGTATTTAGCTGTTAGCCATCTAAAGCTTCTAAGGCACATAGAAGCGTTTGGAGAAGGCCTTGCAGCTGCTGACAAGGAACCTGGTGTAGATACATCAAGTTATACGCGGAGTCGAACGTGACTGTGACCCATATTGGCTTCACAAACGAGCCGGACCTGACGTAAGTCCATCGGAGAATCCACTTTCGGTTAGTAGGCGAAAAGAAAGCAGGACTGACTAACCACCGCACAGAACGTCCTATGCCTCGATGCGCTTCAGCGCCGAGCAGGCCGCCGACTTCGTCAAGATCCTCCACCCGACGCTCCAGAAGGCGAATCTCTCCACCATCCCCCTGATCACCTGCTGCGAGGCAGGAGGATGGCAGCACCAGGCGTCCATGATGGGCGGCCTCCGGTCGGTCGACTCGCTCCTGGGCGTGATCACAGGCCACTCGTACACGTCCCAGCCCAACAGCCCGCTCAGTACGCGCAACAAGGTCTGGCAAACCGAGGCGGCGGACCTGAACGGCGCGTGGAACATGAACTGGGCGCAAGGGGGCGGGCCGGGGGAGGGCATGACGTGGGCCAACAACATCCACACGGCCATCGTGAACGCCAACTGCTCGGCGTACCTTTACTGGATCGGGGTGCAGGGTGGGGACACGAACTCGAAGCTGATCCGAATCAGCAACAATGCCGTGCAGGCCTCCAAGCGGCTCTGGGCGTTTGCGAACTGGTCCCGCTTCGTGAGGCCTGGGGCGGTCAGGGTCGGCACCTCGGGCGCGGTGGGCTCGACGCGGCTGAGCGCGTTCCGGAATATGGATGGGAAGATCGCGGTCCAGTTCATCAACGGCGGGAGTGGTGCCCAAAGGGTCAGCGTGAAGGTTACCGGCGGCGGCGGCGGTGGTGGCGCTGCTGCCCCAACTGGCGCAAAGGCGTGGGTCACGGACAACACGAGGGATTTGAGCGAGTTGGAGGGTGTGACGTTTGCTGATGGGGTGGCGAGCGCCAATGTTCCTGCGCGGGCCATGGTCACTGTCGTTTTGGAAGGCGGTGCGGCAGTTTTGTGAAGCTTTGTTGTTTGACAGAGGTTCTTCTCTGCGGTACGTGGAAAAATGGAACAGCCCCGCAGGAGCTGGCATTTCTTCCGTGCTATGCATGGGTCAACGGGACTAATAACACGCAACGCCTCTTCTTTGCAAAGATCCAAAAAAGCATCCACTAAAAGGACGTCTTTTTGGCTAATGCCTTATAAAAACAATCGACTCTTTGGAGGCTCAATTGGAGGCTGTACAGCCTACCAAACGGAGGAAGGTCAAAACGAGCCCTAATTCCAAGTTTGTGGGCATCCGGGCTGTACAGCACGCACAAATGGAGGTCGGGGTAATTGAAATTGAAGATGCAGAATCTGAAGGGTCTGAAGTACCTTCAGACGGAGGATCATGTATTGTAGTCGGTTAGAGCGTTGGGACTTGACTATCGAAGGTGGTACGTTGTCTTGGATTGGGTGCCCGATGATGAGTGCTTTGACTTAAGGGCCAAAGTAGGACGCTCAGAGGCTCAGACTAACAGTTGAGGAATAGTGTAGCAGTTCCTGATTTTTCTGAGATATGGCTCGCCTTCTTTGTGGACAGTATCTACATCGGCAGAGGAGATGAAGCTTTATTCTTGGCCTTGGTCTTTGACTGGGACTCTGATATCAAAGCTTGCCGTCAGACCCTCTTGCGTTTCCCCATCTCTTTCCCAAGATGGCGTCTAGAGATTTGAGGTTGAACTTCATGCTTCCCCTGATATGACCACTCTCCTAGGACTCACTTTCTTGCATATCATACGCGACCGTCGCTTCCCCGAACCCGACTGGAGATGAGCCTCGTCCACTGTAACGTTCTTTGTGCTTCTGGTGCGTCTCCTACCAACTTCATTCTCTTAGAGGGGAAGCCAGATTAGAGGCAACTAGAGGAGGTTGGGCGCCTGGTCTTTATCACTGCTTTACGGGACGCGAATGTTCTATTAGAGGTGGGTGTAGAACTTCAAGTCCCCGCAGTCGACCTTCACGGCCTAACACCACTGCACTGCCGAGTCTTGGGGTTCTTCTTGCCAGTTTGGTCACACGCTCGCCCCTGGGCTCGGAAATATGTGATGAACGTGAGCCACAAGTGAATCCCATGCCTCGCTGTTCTGAATTTAGTACCTGCTGAAGAGGTACTCCATAGGCTCCTAAGTAAGAGCGACCCTGAGTGAACAGAGGACTTCTTGATCTTCAAGCCTTGTCTCGTGGTAGTCGCTGGCCGTCTGACTTGGCGGGGGCGTGTCCGTCTTCCCCGACGACCGGGTCGTGGAAGCATCGGGTTCTATGCACGGCCAAGACATGACTGTGGCCAATGATATCTTTGGCATGCAGCAGAATCTCGTGGGCAAAGAAAGGTCGTTCCGAAAGAGTGAGTCTCTCTGAGACGGAATGGACGCCGTCAGCCTCTAGACCTGGCAACCACACCACAACCGCCGCGATTTGGCCTGCCCCTTCACGAATTCATCTTTCTCGCCGTCCCGCAACACTCCTGAGACTACCGAGGAAAGAAATAAGTGGCTCTGGTTCTCGGCGTGACTAGGCGAGGTCATAACTGAAGGCCTGTTCGTTCAATGGTTGGGCGATCGAAGTCGCGGGGTCCAAGTGACCCATCTTGTCGCCGCGAGTAGTTGTAGCTCATCCGTCTCTCGTCGGGGATTTCTGTCTGGAACCATATTTTGACGTTATGGCCGGCGCTGTGTTTCCAGTACTGGTCCACGCTGTCGACGTAGTCGGCGAGAATTGACTTAATGTCACGATGACAAGGCAAGACTGGAGTAATTAATTAAATCGTGGATGAGAGGTGACCTCCCATAGTGGGTCTCGGTTCTGCGATGGTTTGGAAGACAGCTTGGTTTGCGCACATGCGATTTCATGTTCATATGTCTGAATGGACCGAGACTACTGCTGCATGAAGTAACACATCGGGACGCGATTGTCCTTACGTGGCACCACATACTCGGTCAGTATCGTATGCAATATGAGCGGTGTTCAAAATGCAGAATTCAGGGCCGGAAACGGTTAAGCACCTCAGTGATGGGGCGTCCGTTTGACCCGTATTTCTTCTTTGTTTCTTTGGTCAGTCACGTGTCAGTCAGCAATCGATTTGCTGCCGAGCTTCAGGCGTCGCTTGCCTCATTTCAAAATTTGACCTTCTTTACCATGTGCTCACCATTCAGCAGATACCCAAATATCCAGCAAGTTCCATTAGCATTAAGGGCATCTTTTTTTAAAGTCCACAGCATTCCGCAATCTACAGCATTAGTAACTTGCTGAGATCTGCAATCGGGACCACGTATTGACAAAGGTGGCGGGGAGCTGGTTAGTGGTTGCCCATCTGCTGAGCCTCAATGTGATCAAAGCTGATGGCGGATCCTCGGCTGACTACCCGCGTCGCGGTTACCAGCCAGCTGCTCAACTGCCAACTCGACGCGGTCCAGCGACGCGGCCAAGCGCAGGCAGCAGCACATCGCGGCAGATAGCCAATCGCACATGACAGGGGGTTGGATTGAGAACTAACAGACCGTCTACCTAAGCTGCACAACCCCGATCACCTCCCACCTTCTCATTCGCTTCCCCTGGTCCGGACCTGACCACCGATGTGCTCCCTAGGGGCTTCGAGGGTGCTCCAGATGGTGTCTCTGACCGCCTTTCCCCAAAAAGCCAACCGCGACCGTCCCTCTAAAACATGGAATCACCTACAACCAGGGATTCTCTACTGGCTTCGACTTTAGGAGTTATCACGGATCTGGAGCACCATGCGAGGGCAGTCAACAGGATCCTGAAAAAGATCACAAATGGGAAATTCGGGGTGCCGACCATATCCGGGACCTCACAAGACACGCTCCTGCTCCAAGAGATTAAGAAAACATCAGCCGGGATCATAAAACTAATCGGCGGACTGGCAAGTCTGTCAGCCCTCTTGGACACCATGGATGATCCCGGAACGATTTCAGACAGGAGGGATTTGAGTTGTCTAAGGGCTTGCGAGCAGTCATTCAGGTCTTTGGAAAACCTCATCAGTGCTTCTGGACCGTCAACAAGATTTCCGGATATGTCGGACCTGGGCCTCCTCCAGGAGTCGATCCTCGGGACTCTGATCTGTCTTGAGTTGGCGTCCTTTGCCAAGGATCTCCCCACGGTTCTTGCTCGCCTGTCTGAAGTGCCAAGCCTCGAGGCACCTCCTCCGGAGGCCAAGCGGATCATTCTTTTCCCATCTCGGTTACTGGACGAACCAGCAGCATCCGAGAGAATCCTTCGTCACCTTATAGCCTACGACTATAGCGACTTGACATTCCGACGGTTGCTTGCTCGTCGATGCGAGAGTACGACTGGCTGGATTCTCAAGCACGACTCTGTGCTCACGTGGCTGGCAGGCAATGAGCGTGCACTTTGGATGCATGGAGAAGCTGGCTGCGGGAAATCAACCATAACGGCCTCCATCGTCGAGCACCTCCTGCGGTCAATCGCGACCCCCACAACAGCGATTCTATACTGCTTCATCGAACATTTCACGGAATGTTCCAAGTCTCTCCACCAAATTCTCGGCACCCTTTTAGTGCAACTTTTGAGACAGAGCCAATCCGCGTACGAGATGGCACTGGAGTATTTCCACATTTCGCCCGGGAAGCCAACGCAGAATGAAGAGGAGTTCCATGCTACTAACTTCAGGCAACCGCGTGTACTAACCGGAACGCTGGAGGCGGTGCTCGAGGACTTTGAGAGGACTTTCATCGTCATTGACGGGCTGGACGACCTGGACGATTCCACACTGCAAGGGCTAATGCCATTGCTTGCAAGACTGTACCACGCCGGGGGCAGCGTTAAGTTGCTGCTTGTGAGCAGAGAGATCCAGCTGTTCAGAGAAGACCCAGGTCTTGGCCTCAGGAACGACAGCTGCGAGTCCTACATGATCTCCGCTGACCCGGAGGATATCAAGATGTTTATCCAAACATCTACCAATCAACTGGTTTCTAGGCGACCAGGTATTGGGTTCTCCGAACAGGAGATTCAAGAAATTGCCGAATCTTTATTACGTTGCAAAAAGTCGGCTTTGATTTTCTCCTTGCGTCCCCCCTCCTTTCACACTGGCGCCATTCTACAATGCTCGCTGGCTTTTAAGTATTGATTTGGTCTCCTACCCACACTTGCTGATCTCTGTCGTTAACCTAGTTTCCGCTACGCCGAATTCCATCTCGCTCGGCTGCTCGAAATGGACATGGAAGAGAAGCGGCGTCTCCATCTTAGGTCTCTGCCTGCGTCTCTTGATCAGAGCTACAGGAGCCTCCTTGATACCGCAGTGGTAGCCGAGGACACAGCCGATGCAAGCGGAGAAAAGGAACGGCTGCCTGGGAACAAGAAACTTTCTGGGCGAGAATGGCTGAGGGTAGCGCTCGGATGGACGTTGTATCTCACGTATCGGCCTCGGCACCGGCCTTCGGGGATGCAGATCAGCAAACGGATACTATTTGATGCCCTGTCGATTGCAATGCTTCCCGAGGCCGACCGACTACACGAACTGGAGCCGATCGGGAACATCGAGGACAGACTTACAAGGTGCTTGTCGGGTCTCATGGCGACAGACTCACTAGACGGCTCGCTGGTCGTTCATCGCACCGTGGCAGAGTTCCTTATGAAGCCCGAGTCGGAAGGCGGGTTCGGCATCACCATGCAGGACGCCGGATCCTCGCTAGCAGTTGTTGCTCTCCGGGTCCTTAACTTCCTCGACCTCGACCGAGAGCCGCAAGAAGTGAAGGTTGAGCAGCTTCGAGGCACGGAACGACATGCTGAGCACCCGTTCTACAACTTCGCTGCCGGCTGGTGGCCAGAGCTAGCTCGGTCAGCCGAGTGGGCCACCATCGAGGCCTTGGCGACGCGACTTTTCGACCTGAAAGCGCCGAGGGGACGGTTCCTGACGTGGTTCCTGGAATACTGCGACTGTCACTTCCCATGGAGGTACAAGCTGAGGACACTCCCTTCTACGGAGCAAGGGGTTGTCAGCCTTGTCGACGGCATAACCAGCCGCCCGGGCGAGATGGCGTTCCGGATCGCCGCCTCACTCGGTCTGTCAGACCTGTGCAGGTCTTTAATCACTCAGCAGCCTGATATGAAGGGCAGCTTGGGAAAGCGAGAATGGTTTCTGGGCTCGCTCCTGCTGGCAGCTGTCCTTGGGCCTGACGCGTGGTCGCTAGGAGAGCACCACTGGCATCAGTCCCCAGCAGAGTTCTACTACCCACGGCATCCAGACAGCACAAATGTCGTCAGCCTGGACCAAGCGGGGACCATGAGAATGCTGCTGGAGGTTGGGGCCAGCTGCACCGCGGTCGTCAACCTTGGTAAGGACTGGGTGTCAATGGCATCAAACGCGCTGATGACCTGTGTAGCCCTGGAGGATCCACTACTCTTCCTCGAGCTGCTCCACCATGGGATGCAGCTCGATCACCATTTTGCGGGCACGCTAGAGGATATTCGTCCGCCTTGCCCCGGTCTCAGGCCCGACGACCAAGCTGTCGGGCGAGTCGCAAGGTGGGAACCAAAGACGCTCGCTCGTTGCCACCCACGGGTCCTCTCGGAAGGCCAGGCTTTCTGTCTCAACAGAATCTGCCTACATCTCATCGACTGGAACGACTCCTCTACGGCGCGGCTGAAGCCGCTACCTTACAAAGTGACGGCTGGCTCCGAGCCCATATACGCCGCTGCCTGGTACTGCGCTACCGAGTTTGACCTGGAAGTCTGTCGCCGGGGGGTCATGCGGCGGATCGACTGCACAGACATGGAGTTCGACAAGCTTCGCAGCAGCGTCTTGCGCGAGTTTTCACGCAACCACATACTACGGCTACTGCAAGATCCCCGATTCGACGTCAACCAGCCGGTGCAGCCGCCTGAAGCCAGCAGAAGTGGTGTTGACGAGAGTCTTGGCCAGACGGCCCTGCATCTGGCTGCCGAGGATGGGTCGGTAATCACCATGGAGCACTTCCTTGCGCACAACGGGGAACTGTCTGTCAGGGATGGGGTTGGCCGGACGCCGCTGCATGTGTCGGACACCCCGGCCATGGTAAGGCTGCTGCTGGAAAGAGGGGCGGACATCCGGGCTGTGGACGCGTCTAGACGGTCTATTTGGCACTATGCTGCCGCGAACAACGATACATTGATCCTCGAGGTGCTGTTGGAGTTTGAGTGAGTCTTTCATCCCATTTTCATATAATACCACATTTTCTGCTGCTCCATGGCTTTTTTCCCTTCTTTTCTTTTTGCTTGAGAAGATTTCACCCCATCCCTCTGACCCCCATGGAGCCTCCTCTCCCGATACAACTTGACCCCTGCGAACAGCGACTAATCCATTCTCAACACGTTCAACAGTGATGACATCCCGTCCGCGCTAAAGCAGGTAACGAACGACGGGCGCACCCCGATGGCCGAGGCGCTCGCGGTTGTCATTGAGAGCGGACGGATGAGACACAGAATCCTGCCCAAGGGCCTGTCTCCAGCCGCGGCGAACCTTCTCCTGCCACACTGCCAAGGCGACCCGGCATACTTCATAAGCAACATCCCCGCCATCCTCCTGACAGTAGAGTGGGCAAATATCCAACTGCTCAAAGACGTCGTTGCGACGGGCGCCGTCGATGCACGGGTCGTGTCGGAGGCCCAGGCCAGCTCGACCGCCTTCCATTGTTTAAGCTTCCGGGCCAGCAAATCGTTTGTCCAGCTGCTGCGCAAGGTATGTGGGGAGGACCTCCTGACGTGCAGGAACTCGGAGAACATGACGGCGGCCGAGATCATCTTCTTCTCTCGTGCGAATGCGGATGATGATGATGAAGAAGACGACCACGGTCGTGGCCCCTCGCCGCCCCGGAGCCGCAGCAGCCGTTTCAAGCTCGATACGGGGATGTACAAGCTGCTGCTCACTCCCGAGGTGGTAAAATCGCGGGATAGTGAGGGGAAGACGTTGTGGGAGCGGTTTTGCGACAACGTTATCACAACCTGTTAGTCTCGGACCCCTGGGGCCAAACTACTCCACCCACCCTCCTTGGGTGATCCACTATCTTTACATGCCGAATCCGCGCAATACTGACAGTCGTATTACCACCCCTGCCCAGACTGCGACCAAAACTCTACTGAACGCGTGGCCGACCCAGTTTGCAAGGCTGTCGAGGCCCTCATCACCGCCGACGCCCTGGAAGAGTACGAAAACGGGGCCTCAAAGTCCGCCCTGCTCCCGATGGTGACCTCCATCTGGGCCAAGTCGCGGTTTATCCCTCCCTTCATAGCGAGGCTTGCGCTCTTAGTCCTCCGGAACACAAGGTTCTTCGAGAACGTCAAGGACATGGAGAGAATTCTCCTCACGCTGCGCTGGGCAGTCGCCGGTTCCCAGGTCGAACTGGCCGAGGCACTGATGTCGAGAGGCACTTCGCCGCACCTAGCCGCCCGGGGCATGACAGTGTTCGAGGAAGTCTGCTTGCCTGGGCCGTACGACCTGACCATGTTCAGGACGGTGCTGAAGTACATCGACAAGTCTAGGCTCAATGCGTACAACCAGTACGGCCGGGCGGCGATCCATACGCTTGTCTGCGACGGAGATACAGGCGAGAAGAAGCTCCTCTTCCGCGAGGAGAAGCTTTCGGGCCTCCTCACGGCCGGTGCGGACCCGAACCTGCGCTCCGAGGACGGAATGCCGGCCGTCGTGCTGGCCACCATCAAGAACCAAGAGGAGTGCGCCATCATTCTGCTCGACCGTGGGGCGGACGTGAAAGCCTGCCTACACGACGGCCTGGACGTGACCCTCGCGGCCTCATCTAGGGGATGTACCCGAGTGCTGCGTAAGATCAGGGACATGGCCATCCCGGACTGGGACTGGAAGAGGCTCGCTTCGGTCACGATGTCGATGGTGAAGGAGTCGTGGAGAAAGACCGTCTTCCACGGGTGTCACCCCCTGCACCTAGCAGCCATGAACAGCCAGGTCCCGGCGCTGCGCTTCTTCCTCGAGGGGAACGGCGAGAACGAGGGCGAGGGTCGGACTCGGCGCCAGCTGATTCCCGTTGATGAGCCTTGCCGCAACCAGAAGCTAACTGCGATGCACTTCGCTGCCATGGGTGGTGGCAGCGACGGAGTGAGGTACCTTGCGCTTCAGGGGGCGAACATCAACGCGCAAGATGCCGAGGGTCTCACACCGCTGCATTACGCGGCCAAGCTGAGGTACCCCGAGGTTGTGAGGTCGCTTCTAGGGCTTGGGTGCGAGAGGAACCCAGTGGACAAGTTCCTGCTCACGCCGCTTCTGATAGCCATCCAGTCGAACTTCAGGCCGTGCATCGACATGCTGCTCCACGAGGGAGAGGTAGAGGGTGTGGGCCGGGGCAGGGGCGCCGCCACCGCAGCTATGGTCAGACCGCTTCCCATCAGCACTGATCGCCACCAGGTCCGCCAGAAGATACGGTTCCTCGCCGAGGCGCTCGAGACTGCGGTCACCTACAGGGACGCTAAGATCACCCTGGCGGTTCTCAATCTAGGCTGCCCGATCGACGTGGCCATGCCGTCCTGCAAGGGTTGCACGGCCCTGACCGTCGCGATTCGGATGCCCAAGCCGGAGATCGTCAAGTTGTTGCTGGCCAAGGGGGCCACCAAGATGATCGGGAACTGCCCGAGGCACGGCTCCAAGGGCATCAGCGGGGTTTTCGATGCTGTCATCAAGCCCGAGAGGGCTATCTGCCTGCTCGATGTGCTCGATGCCGCGCTGAGGCTCGGCCTGAACTGGTTCGCCTCGAGGGTGACCCCGCTTCACATTGCCGCGCAGTCGAGGAATTCGGAGGCAATGGGGATCCTGCTACGACATCTAGAGCAGCATGCTGAGGCTTACCTGTGAGTTTCAGCTGCACTGAGACATCTTTGCTTTGTTTATATCGAGTTGCGCATTTCGCATCTTGAGTAAATATTCGCTGACAGCTGTGTGTCCTCTCAGAAAATGGCTCCCGGACGGTACCATCGGTCTCGACGAGAAGCCATCCTTGATGGTTTCGGCGCCTTTGTCGTCATCACCAGAGACAGAGACACGGCAAAGGCATGACGGTGGCGAGGGCGAGAGCAACGACGAGAGAGCCGGCGGCTCCTCCACCAAGCAGTCCCCGCCCTCCAAGACGGTCCACCCAGTCGTCCGGTACATGGTCAGGCGGCGCATCCAGATCCCGCAGAGCGACGCCGAACATTACGCCTCCGACTCGAACCACGCAACCCCCTTGCACCTCGCCGCGCACCACGATTCCCCGGAGATGTGCCGGCTCCTGGTCGAGCACGGCGCCGACGTTAACGCCCTGGACATGTCCCTCGCAACGCCGCTGTACCGGGCCGTAGGACACGAGTGCGCGCGCACGGTGGCGTTCCTCGTCGCCCAGCGGCGGCAGCAGCAGCAGCAAGCGGCCTGCAGGCTCGACCTGCGCGACGAGCTGGGCCGGACGCCGCTGACGCGCGCCGTGCGGCTGGACTCGCTGTCGCTCTGCCGCACGCTCGTCGACGCGGGCGCGGACACGAGCGTCCTCACCCCCGAGGACGGCACCTCCCTCCTGGGCCTGGCCGGGCAGAGGGGCTCCCCGGCCCTGTTCCGGTACCTGTGCGAAGAGGTGGGGCTGAACCCCTACGCGCGGAACAGGGTCGGCTTCTGCCCGCTGCGCGAGGCGTTGCTCAACACAGAGCTGACGGCGTACGCGCTCAGCGGCCGGTTCGACCTCTGGCGCGCGGCCGAGGGCCCAGATGTGGAGGCCGGCCTGCTCAGCATCGCGGCCGAGCAGGAGGGGATGGGCTTCCTCCTGGCCCGCCTTCACAGGCGGTGGCCTCCCGGGGAGTGGGCCCGGTACGTCAACACGGCCCCAGCCTCCTCTCCCAGTGCCCTCTGCGTAGCCGCCGCCAGGGAGTACGACTGGTGCGTCGAGTTCCTGCTCCGCCGGGCCGGGGCCGACCCGGAGGTCGAGGGCTGCGCCGAGGGCACGGCCCTGATGGCGGCCGCGTCCCTGGGCCGGCTGGGGGCCGTCGAGGCCCTCGTCCGCGTCGGCGGCGCCCGCGTCGCCTATGTCAGCCCCAGGGACGGCCTGGTCAGGGACGCGGTCGGACTCGCCGGGCGGGGCGGGCACGACAAGGTCAAGGCATGGCTGCTCGTCGGGCGCTGGACTGATCAGCCCAAGATTGCGGACGCGGCCGCGTGGCAGACAGGTGGTGGTGCTGGAGGCGGCGGTGGCGGCGGTGGAGGGGCTGAAGTGAGGCCCTGGAGCGGGGTCGCGCAGGTCCGGTGGGCCTGCACCGGCACGAAGCAAGACCACGGCGTGTCGTACGAGGAGTCGATGTTTGCGTCGCTGCTGCGGGTCGCCGATGTCAAGCGGGGCCTCAGGGGGACCGTGGTTGTGCCGTTCAGGGGGTCTTGATTGGGGATGAAAATCTTGGCTTGCTGCATACGTTTATTTTTTATTCTTCGATTCGCTCACTTATCCTAGTAATTTTATACATCCTGATTTTCCACCATCCCATTCGTCGGCTCTGCTCGTCGACTTGTTCCAGTTGTCGTGGCTGGGTTCTCATGACATGGCATCCAGTAGGGCTTTAGTGGCGGACACAACACAAAGGCGCATTTGGCCACCAGGACACCCAGCTCCTTGCCGGAAAAGGGGAGCCGATAATCTGTACAGACATATAATTGACGAGGGGAGAGGGGGAAGAGGCGGTGGAAGCGACTCTATGAGAAGCCTCGAGAGATTTGCTGTCGCCATGTAACCTTCCATTCTTTCTACCAAGATTTGCTTAAGTGACGACCTCCAAACTAACTCAACCTTCTGAGCTCGGAATCATCCCTTGCCCCTCTCATGCCTCCTCCACTGTGCTTGCTTTTGCCTTCTCATCCGCCATACTCCGCAATGCTGCCTCGTGCGCCCGAACTGCCGACATACACTCGTACTTGGGGAAGTCCTTGACTGAGACGTTGTTCTGGAAGAGCTCGTCGATCTCCTCGAGCGATCGGTCCTTCACTTCGGGAAGCATGAAGTAGAAGAATACTTTGGCGTAGCAAAAGCTTGTCAGTTGGGGTGTACGCAAGCCTTGGGGGATCGCATTCCCTGTCGGAGCTGGGGGCTGGGCCGGATAAGATGGTGGGATTGGTGAACTTACCGAATGTTACAGCATTTGATGCGGCCCAGATGTAGCAGTATTTGGGCCCCCAACCCAATGCTCGGGGGTTGATGAAGTAAGGAGAGCAGAAAGAAGTGAGCCCTATCATAGGTTGCGTCAGCGGCGGGGGCAAGCTTAGGTGAGTATGTAAGGAGCAAAAAGTCAAGCTTACAGGCAAAGAAGTAGTTGATGCCCGTCGCCATGGAGAAAGTCAGCACCCTCAGCCGAGAACTGACGATCTCGCCAGCTACTGGCCACGAAATGGCACCCGAGAAGCCATTGTAGAAGAAAGAGTAGATGATAGTCAAGGCCACGATGGTCTGTCCCGTGCGAAGGTCGCCAGGTGCGACGTGGTAGGTAATGGCGATGATCAGGAAGCAAACGACAGGGGCGGCCGTACCGATCAGTATCATCGGCCTCCTACCCAGGTGCTTGTACATCAGCCACATGGCGAGCATGGTCCCCGCCAGGGTCGTCGTCGTGGTCCAGATGGAGATCTTGAACGCGTCGCTTATCCCGGCCATCTGGAAGAAGTAGGTCCCGTAGGCGAGGAACAGCCACAGGCCCGAGGACGAGTGCGACAGGACGACGCCGAAGCAGATGATGGTACGCCGGAGGTCCGGCCCCTTAAACATGTCGTAGATAGCCGCCGACGAGGCGAGCTCCTTCTCGTGCGCGATGCCCCGGAGCATCTCCTCGCACTCCTCCCGGAAGAACTCGGCCGACAGGGAGCCGCCCCGCAGCTGGGCGAGGGCCCTCTCGGCGTCGGCGGGGCGGTTCTGGACGAGGAGCCAGCGAGGCGACTCGGGGATGAAGAAGACCAGGATCGAGAGCACGAAGGGGATGGCGTAGATGCAGGCGAGCGGGATCTGGTACGAGAGCTTGGTGGGGATCTCGGAGGTCAGGAAGTCGGTCGTCGTGCCGAGGATGGCGCCGATGTTGACCCAGATGCCGAAGAAGGCGCCGACCACGGCCCGGAGGTGCGGTGGCGCGACCTCGACGATGTAGATGTTGGCGAAGGTCATGAAGAAGGCGTTGGAGATCCCGATCAGGAGGCGGCCGATCGACAGGCCCGCCAGGTTGGTCGAGCCGATCTGGATCCCCGCCCCGACGAAGGAGACGGCCGAGGCGAACCAGATGGCGGGCTTCCGCCCCAGGTAGCGCGCCCAGACCCCCGTGAAGACGACGCCGATGATGGTGCCCACGTTCAGCAGGCAGGCTATCAGCTGCTGGGTGCCCGTGTCGATGGACCAGCCAATCCTGGCCGCCTTGTCCTCGTAGCCAAACACACGGAGGAAGCCCACCATGGACTGGAATCCCGAGATCGTACCGACGTCGTATCCATATTGGCAGTTCGCGATGGCCATGATGAAGCAGATGAGGACGCATTTCCAATTGTCCTTGATGGAGTTGAAGCGCTCTTGGCTGACACCCATCGTGCCGGTGTTGGGCGAGCGAGCTGCTCGTGGAAGCTATCGGGGTCCGGTGAGTTGGGAGACGGTGCCCTTCGTAGGGTTTCTTAGGGATGTATTACTTCAGATCTGGATGATCTCAATTGGCCATCCCGAAATGACGATGATATGTTTCACCATGTCTCGCCTGTGCTCTTCGAGGAAGCTTGCTGGGTAGGTAGGGGGTCAGTAAGTACGCTTCAGCTGACGCCAGTCTGCAAGCTGTTCTTGTGCGTGCCCACCGGGCGTCAAACACGGCATTAGGGATACGTACCTTGCTGCACCCGAAATTGGAATGCCATTCAGGGCTCCCTCTGGATAAACATCACATGCAGCCCTGTGGCAGAGAGTGCCGACTCAGCGGCCTCAAGATCGCTGAATCGAAATTACCAGTTTACACCGTTCCACCGACCCATTAGCCAGCCTCCGCTTGCCCCCGCACGCCACTTCAGACGGTCCCATATTCGCCAATACCGCCGGCGATATGAAGCCGTGTAGAGTACGTCCGTTTGATCGTTTTTGGAGATAAGATGAGTGTCGGTAGAATTGCAGAAATGGGGGACCTTGCGGACGCCTCAGATGGTTGCAGTCGCATGCATTGGCAAAGGGCGGGATGGTCAAATGGCAGAACTGCCGTCTTGATGTTCGGCGGCCTGAAGCGGGGTTCTTCTCCAACGGCCCGGCGAGTGTCCACCCAGTCAGCACATGGACATTACCTTCCCTGCACGAAACTTCACTTGTTGCTGCCGGCAGGCTAATTTGGTCTGCCGACGTAGCTCGACCGATGCCTCTCAGTCCCCTCTTTTCTTCCTTCATTTTTCTTTCCTATTTTTATTGTTATTTCCTCTTCTTGGGTAGGGGCTCTTGCAGTTGAACCTGGGTGTGGCTGGCTGGTGATGCTCAAACCCTAGCCCTCTACCTCCAGCCGAACTCACGTTTCTCAGCCCCTGACTGCTTTTTTTCCCTGGCGTAGAATGAGCCAATACAGATGCCTACCTACCCAGCTTCAATCGCATGAAAACGTTATCATAACCTTTAAACGCGAGCGTTACTAAGAATCGGAAGTATCTGTCACGATTTATCAGCCACAAATCGCTACCGAGGGGAGCAATCAACATCCATGCGGGCAAAACCCCTACATAAGGTAGTTACGTAACGTATGTAGGTAAGTAGATAATTACAGAAGGTTCAATCATCCTCCTTCTCCCAGAGACTCAATTGCTGGGTATTTCCCTCAGTAGCTCCAGCAAACACTGTCTGGCTGTTCCATCCTTACTCGGATAGTGGTCTCTGATCTCTCCGCATAGGTAGTCGCCGATCTAGTAAGGGTACTCGCATTGAAATTGTCAGCTCTGGGGGTGGTGATAAGGTGTAGTTTGCTCCTGAGCAAATCTCTAATGATCTACCAACCAAAGGGGAGAAGGGCGGGCAGTGGCAACTGTATGATCTCACTTACAAAAGCAGCAGCAGGACATGCACCCGGACTGTTCCCGTTCCAGTCACTCCCGACCAGTTTACACTTGGCTAGGCCATCAGTGTCCTTGCTGGCCCAAGCGTACGAGCCGTAGATAAACTGTATATATTTAGTCGCCAACGTGCTCCCCAATGACAGTCCGTGCGCGTAACATCTTTCCCTCGCTGTCCCTGAATTAGTCACGTTCCTTAGCATTTATCGAAGTTCCAGGGGTTCGAGATAACCCCTGAGCGCTGTAAAGCTGCTCCCCATCCGGACCAGTGGCAGGTAAGCGTGCGTAGAGGTTGCTGTCAACCGCCTCGCAGGTCCAAATCGGGGTGATTGCCACCCAGCATCTCAGCAGCAGCAGCTTCAGCACCTGAACCTCGTGAACTATCTCGATGATAGCATCACGATACGCCAGCATCCCATGGCTGCGCGGATGGAATGCTTTGATCACCCGCGAGGGATACCAACGGCGGATAAACTCTGAGGAATAACCCCCTCTAGCCAGTGCGTGGTCTGCTGCCTTCACCGACTGTGCCGTCACTGCACTTGGGCTTTGTGTTGTGCCCAAAATAAGCCGTGTACGGACATTAGCAAAATGTGAATACCTACCAATTGTACTGAAGTGCTTATATAGGCCAAATCTCGCCACAACACTTTAGGCGACGTCCAGTGCTGCATTGCAGAGCAGTCTCCCGTACGGATCTAGGTCAGTTCCCATGTCACTCTCGCATGTTTTCGCGTCCGGAAGAGGGACACGGCCATGCGAAATGAGAAAGTCAAGATCTTGTTTGTCCTGAGCCGCGGTGGCCACACCCTGACCCTCGATTTCAGCGTCATCCCAGCCGCCGAGGAAGAACCAGGTGTCTTTTCGATTGGAAATCAGGCTCATAGACGGGTTCCGCCGCATTGCCTTCACACCAGTGATGATCCTTCCATCGTTTGTTCACGTCGACAAAGTACACTTAGGGACCTCGACCGTGTTCAGGATTAGCATTGTCCACCGTCGCCGTGATGATTGTATTCAGTTGACGAATCAAGTCGTTCGTTTCTGCCCTCAAGTCCCCTGTGAGATAGACGAGACGGTCCATAGGCCCATCCGAGATTAGATCGTAGCCTCCCCACCAATAGTAGTTTGTCCTGTCGCAACTCAGGTCGTCCTAGTTGAAGAACTCGACATAGTTAGCTAGTAACATATAAGCGAAAATTCTGTTTCATAATACGAAAGAAACTGATCAGTGTGACGTCAGCTACAAAGATCTAGTGACTAGTCGGAAGACAGAAGATATATAACAGACTTAGATGGGGATACACCACAATTCTCAACCGACTCAAGGCCTCAAGGGGCTGTGAGATCTGTGATGAAGGCAATGAGCATCAAACCTACCTCTCTCCCAGACTTCTCCAAGACTCTCTTGTAAGCCGACTTAAGCTTGAACCTAAGCCCATTCTTTCCAAGATCCTCGAGCAGCCCCCTTGCATTAGTTTCTACCTTCAGTCAGTATCGTCTAGCCATCGCACCAGTGTAGACTATCCAAGGAGTTGCGATACACCACCTGACAAGATCGCTGAAACCGAGATTGTTGGCGCCGATGGACATGGTCGCAGTGTCCGCATTGAGGATTTCACCCATTCATCGAGCTGACGGTTGAGCCCAACTATGGTGTCTCCAGAGCATATCCGTCTTTGGAAATCGACGGCTTGGTTGTTGGTCCACCTGTTGAGCAAATCTCCGATATTGTTTGTGCCAATTCGACAGCCATCATCGGTAGTGATCCCAGTGCCCATCCCGGCCGCATAAGAGTCCCGAAGGCAACATACCCATTCTTGATTGGCCATTGTCCAGGGGGCTGTCGCCTAACAAGAATAGAGCGGGTTGGTGACCCAAAGACCACCTCGAGGGAAAGACTCAGGGCTAACTGCCAAGCAGCGATGGGTTGAAGAAGATTGTGCATTAGAAAGAGTGTAAATAAGTATGCACCTAAAACGCAGGACTGGTGGCCTTTACCCCTCAAGGAACATCTTACGTATTGGCTTGGATATAAAGTGTTCGAACAGCAATATGGCAACAAGTTCGACATCGCAAGCCGTGGGGGTCATCCCTTCTCTTTATCTAACTCGCCTTTGCGGTATCCTGCTCTCCAGAGAATGCTGAATGGAAGGCTGGTATGTATTGCCATCTCATCCTGAGGCCGACTCCTCAGTATCCTTGCGACGCCCCAGTGAATCTCTGAATCCTGCTGCCCATCCAAGCTCCCCAAAGTCCGGTTGGTAGTGAATAGGGTGCAAATGAGCTATAAAAAGCGCCGAGGAGTAGATACAAGAGGGAGTCATTGGAAATCCTCGGCGTCTTTTGCTGGTATGAACATGTATTGACTTGGTGTCTGAAGACAGCCATGGACTCCCGCAGCGACAAGACCCCATGCCCCGAACTGTTTTGGTGTCGTGTGAGATTACCTCCGGTGATAATGAGCCAACGGCGTACATGAAGAGATCTTGTGGGGTAGAACGGGGGAGAGTGAGCTTGGGCGCATATCATTGGATGCCTACCTACGGAGTATTCTGTTCTGAAATATGAAGATGGCTTTGCCACAGAAGTACTTCAGCGACACGCTCAGCCATTGACTAATTATTTGATGTGTGCTGATGTCGACGCGCACCGGTCCTAGCGCAGAGGATGTAATACACCCATAATTACTTACCCATACGTTGGGCTAACCTGCAGTAAGTCGCGGGCCATCCCGATGTCTCGTATTTCGGTAGACGTTCAGTGAATTGAGACAGGATGGTAATTACCTTGCGGTTGCTGAGAGGGGAGCACGGAACGGAAAAGCCCTAGCACAGCATTGAAGCAGGCCACATAGCATGAAGCACAGGCTAGTTATATCCTCTTCAATACCATTGTTGCTACTGCGCAGTTCGCGCCCGTTCAAACAGTGAAGTGACTAACATTTCAACCACCGATGAAGCTTCTGGCAATGCCTTCGCTATCCCCCGAGCGCCCAGGACAGAAATTCATGGCGACAACCGTCTACGCCGCCTTCCTCCTCATATCCATTGTCCTGATCCTCCTCATCCTGGTCACCCTCCCTAAACGTCCGGATCCATTCAGCGATCGCAGCTGGCCTTTCGCCATGTTCCAGGGTTATCACCCAACTCTCGTCAAACCCGTCATCACATTTCTTGCTGCCGCCGCATTCTTCCCCCAGAGGCGAGAGATAGCCTCCCAGCCAGATTCGGGGGCGCTGAGTGTCGTTGGTCTCGGCGTTCAGGCGGTGGTTTTCCTCGTCGTTGGCATCTCGTGGATCTTCAGGCTGCTCAAACCAACCATTGGCATGCGATTCGGGTCTTGGTATCAGCTCTCTGGCTGGGCTGCTGTCGACAACCTTGTATTTTCATTTGCCTAGGCCTTGCTCTACGTGTGCGCTTCTTAGAAAAGAGTTAGTCCTGTTGTAGTCGCACCAGGGCGGGGGAGCGGTCTCCCTTGTTAGTTGTCTTACCCCCTCCAGGTCCAGCGAGAACCAGCTCTACTGCTCCTCCTCCTGGAATATTAAACAACAGCCGGCGCGGCGCTCTCGACATCTCCACAAGAAGAACCGCTTCGGGACGAGCCTCGCCCTGATCATAATTACTCGGGATGGTACAACTATGCGGGATCGATGGGGTTCTCTAGGTATGCCACCTCCCACCGGAACATAAGCTCCAAAACAGTGAACGACGCTTCACAAGCTAACAACCTTCCGTCCCCAACCCAGTCCGCCCTGAATCTCTTCTTCCAAGCGGGCATGTCCTCGGAAACAGACTTCTTCGTGGCCTCCGGCGTTCTCCAGCATCCTCATCTTCGCCATCTCAATGCCCTCGTTTCTCCTGGCCGACCGGTGGGGCTGCCGCACCCTCGTCTCAGCGGGCGGCTCCATCCTCGCATCCTGCATGTTCGTTGTGGGCTTCGTCTACAGCATGGGCATCATGCCGGGTGCTAAGGGGGCCGGTTGATGGATAGTCATCGTCGTCATCTTGGTCTTCGGCACGACATACGCGGCGACATGGAACATGGTCGGCGGTCTACACCAGCAAGATCCAGCCGGCCCACAACATGGCACCTCCAGCCGCTCCGGGTCAGGTATGTAGACGGTACGGGTGAATACCTACTACCAATTTTATTATCTCAAGCGATTCTCGTACGTTCACGGTCGCTAGGAAAGTGATAATCGGGTCAATATGACACAGCAGAAATTCTACATGTCTTACTCTCAACTTCTAAATCTGGTCGTTCTGCTTGATGCATGAGATGCGGAACCTTCCTCACATCTTCTAAATCAATCTGGTATACCCGTCTCCAGGATGCTCACTAGTCTATCTCCAGAAACTTTCCCGTTCTTGGTCCTTCGTTCTTAGTCCTTGAAGTAGTCTTCCCCTTCCGACACATCAGGATCATGAGCCCAGTTCACAGCAATTACCTTCCCGCTCTCGTCCGCCTTGAGGTTCAGCTTCCAGAAGATAGGTGGCTGATAAACCCACCTTCTTCGGGCCGCCATGTAGTTCCTCGGGCGCAGCCACAGGAACGTATCGTTCTCATAGTGATCCAGGGCAAACTTCTCTGTCTCCAGCCCCTGGATGGCCCAGGAGAGTTGTCCATCAGTCAACATCACTTCAACTCGCAGGTAGCGCTGCTTGTTTCAGTACGTCCCGACATATTGGTCGAGAGGTTTTGGTGTGGTGTTGTTGATGCGTTCCTTGACGCGGGCCTCCCCCGTCTCCTGATACCATTTCAAAGCGCGTGCGGCAGTCAATTTCGAAGCCTCTATATAAGTCTGGACAGTCGTTGAGGGAGAGAGTTTGCCATGACCACAACGGCGATCTTGAGATCCGGGAGCAGGGCAACAGCAGAGAGAGCGCCAGGCAGGCTGCCCTGGTGGTAGAATAGGAGGCGTGATGGTGTGCCTCTGGCAACAGTAGGCATCTCACCATTCGGTATGAGGCCTGGGTTCATCCCGATCTGTCCTATCGTCCCTGGCAGCTGTGCTCTACCGAGGCCCAGAGCATATGACGGCTCGGCGTACGTTGGCTGAGCCATCGGGATTTTGGCCGAGAAGATGTCGCGGACACCCGGTATCGTGGACGGGCTGTTGGATTTGGACCCCTTGCCTGTGTCAAACTGGCCGTTGATCGCGTCTATGATGAAGCCGTACGCCTTGAGGAGAACCTCCACGCAGGTAAACATCCCGGCGCTCGGCCTACCGAACAAGTCCCGACCGCCCTGAACGGTTGGAATCTCGGTCGGTGTGCCATCGTCCAAAGAGCTTGGTCAAAGAGCACATAGGGGAGATGGTTTTCTCCGAGACTTCCAGTTTCTGCTTCACGTCACGATACCCGAAGTTGGCATGGTGGATCGGTTCTCCCTTCTGGATCACGCCGAGTGACAAGCCGACAGTCCCAGCGATACGCATCAACTCCTCGATTGTGGGGTTGAGCGTCCCCAGGCGCTGGTGCAGATCCGACATCGCGATCGGATTCGGGCGGGCTTCTAGAGTCAAAAGGCATGTCAGTGGGACATGTCGCACGAATGAGGTCCGCATCCTATGGCTTTGCAACTGGATCGGCCTTAATAACGGACCTGTGCCTAGCAAGCTTTGGAGTCAAGGTTCGGCCGTGATGCGGCTGGTGAGGACGGTGAAGAAGACGAGAAGAATGACCGACAAAAAGGCCAGAGCCTGGGAATTGGTTCGGATTTCACCATTGAAACTTGGACACTGACCAGCCCGGTTGGGAGCCTTTAGGTGCCTAGGTTGGGTGCTGAGGGGAGTGGGACGGGCCACCCATAAGTCAACGGAGTGTCCAATCTGCCCTCCCGTTCTTCAGATTATGCAGGCGTGCTGTCCTGCATGCTAGCTGCCCGCAGGCTCGCATTTATTGGCAAGGTACGAGGCCTAAGAAAGGCCCTTCGAGACACCTGATTTTCCGTGGCTGCTTTTCGCCCCCGAGTCATGAGCGTATTCTTAAGCTCTAACTGTATGACAGGCCTCATTCGAGTACCTGCGGTGGGAGGAGCTTTATGAGAAGGAGAAACCTTATGAGGTGTTTCTTCCTGTCTCTAGCTTCGGTGAGCATAGCAACTCTGTCCCTCGCAGTAGCCTTGGGTTCGAGACCAAGACGGTCCCTATCGACAACGCACGACACCACATCACAGATTTCAGGTTGGACATGCACGGCTTCCAGTATTTTAGGCACCATACAAGTGTTCGGGACCTGAAAACCCGAGAGGCCTTCCCAGGGAGCCATTGGAGGCGTAATTAGCTCGGCGAGAGTCGAGAGGAGTTGGAACTCGCAGAAATAGTGGCTGGCATTGCTAGACACGTTGATGTCGACGTGCTGTGAGGAAGACATCAGAAGCGGGAAGACAAGTATGGGGAAGAGGGTTGGCAACAGTACGGGAAGCTCTTTCGATACTTTCTCTTTGAGCGCCAGCATATCAAACTTTGTATAGGGCTGATCAGGGAGACCGTGCCATAGGGTACCTTCTTGTGAGAAAGGCATTAGGCGGATGTTGGAGATTGTAAGAAGGAAGTCAGCGAAGCAGTTAATTATGTCGGTACAGCCCGGCAACAGAGGCAAGGTAGGAGATGAGATCACTTGTTTTAGAGGACACCATAGCAGGCTAACGTTCTTCTCTATAAGAGGCGCTATCCCCGGACGAGCGTTCCGCGAAGACTCTCAGAGGCATTGAAGAAGAGAAATAATGCCGAAGACAAGATAGAGGCCGAGAGGTGTGACGAGTGTTTACGAAGGGCCAAAAAGACGCTCCTGGATCGTCATTCCAGCATGAAGGAAACTGACTTAGAGAAGGGGGAAACCTATACCAACTCGTTTACATCCTTTGGCGTTGAGATCTACCCCAAACTAGCGAGACTAGTTAGCAGTGTGCCCTTTGCACTTAAAGTGAAACAGTTGGATCTTAAACTTCTCATATCATCAGCATAAATAATAACCTATCTATGCACAATCTTTCTTAATGGCAAAGTCATAATTACTTCCTTATCCAACTGTTATTTTGCTTATTCGGGTGAAGTCACAATTCTTTCTTAAGCCTCTCTTGTTTCTCGATCTTGCCGGACACTCCGGTCACGACGATGCAGCCAACTTACCATGACCAGTAATTACACCTTGGTTAATTAGTACCTCTGGTCGCGAGTTTATGTTGTCTCTATCTTTGGATTTTCCCTACCTGCGTGGTGGACTTATTTGACCATAAAGGCAGCAAATGTACCTCCGCGAAATCGCTAGCTAGGTGTGAAGGATTCGGACTACATTGATCTCGGTCCTCGGATAGATCAGTGCCATGAGTCACCGGCCAGTGACCTGTTTCCCCTGGGTGGATTATGGATGTTTTTATCCATGTATAAAGATCTCGATCCTGCCATCACGGCATTATCAATTTTATTGTTTCCTACAGTCGATTCGGGAGCTGTGAAAAAAAAACCCTGCCCTTCTTGATCACACACCAAGGAACAAACAATGCGCCCCCATTCGCCCCTGTTGTTTTCTACCCTTTGTGATTTCATCATCCCAACCACCATGGCCGCGGTCATGTCAACGGGTTCCACAGGGCCCTTTGAAAGCCTTACCCAACTCCCTCTCCCAAACCACATAGTTGCGCAGTTCCCCATCGGCACCTGGGTTGAGAACATCGCAGTCCGATCCAACGGCAACCTCCTTGTCACCACGCTCGCCCCAGACGCCTCGCTCTACGAGGTGTTCAACCCAGCCTGCGGTGGGACATCGCACGCCTTCGTCCGGCACTTCACCCTCGCCGAGGTCTCTGGCCTCCTCGGCATCGCTGAGACGTCCCCTGAAGTCTTCGCCTTCGTTGGCGGCGACTTCACTGGTGCGCCCAACGGCAACTATGCCCTCTGGACCGTCGACTTCAACGGCCTAGATGCGGGAGCGTCCCCGCAGCCGACGCTCAGGGCATCCCTCCCCGAGGCCCTCCTCCTCAACGGCGCCACGGCCCTGCCGCAGAACAGACACGTCGTCCTGGTGGCGGACTCGGCCCTCGGTCTGGCCTGGCGCGTCGATACCCTTACCGGCGACTACGGCGTCGGCGTGCAGGTGCCCGAGATGCAAGGTGTCGGGCCCGACGGCGGGTTCGCGATAGGCATCAACGGGCTCCACATGGAGGGCGGGCATCTGTGGTGGACCAACGACGTCCAGTCCACGTTGTACCGGATCGGCGTCACGGCGGACGGGCGTGCCGTCGACGGGGCCGGGGCGGAGAACGTGACCAGGGTGGCGGCGGCTCCTCGCCTGGACGACTTCATCTTCGGCTCAGGAGGGGCGGCCGGAGGCGAGGGCGTCGTCTGGGTCGCGGGGGGTTCTTCCAACAGCGTGTTCGCGGCGAAGCCCGCAAGCGGGATGCAGCCGGTCAATGTTGTCGGCACAGGCGGCGGCGCGACTGCTTGCGCGTTCGGGCGGTCTGACAAGGATGGGAAGGTTCTTTATATCACCACCAGTGGTGGGAGAGTCAATGGTACGTCGGAAGGTGGCAAGGTGGTTGCTGTTGACACGGGAGGGTTTCATTTTTGACTAGATAGCGTGGCTGCATCTGGACTGGAGGATGCTGAGCAATATTCGAGCGGCGATCGTCGAGCTCCTAGTAAGATAATATCGAGCCCAATGCACGATTCTCTGTCCAACTTCCAACCGCACATACGTAAATGCGTCATGTTGTGATATTTTTGTGGCTTCCATGACGGGGCACGTGTGCCTCGCTCCGAACTGCAGCGATGTCAGTCAAGGTCTGCTGCATCCCGGGAAGAAAAGCTTATTCTTGGAGGATCCCGTCATGTAATCCTTAGGTTTGCGATTTAAGCATGAATGTGATAAGAGTCGGCAGGAAGAGTCTTGGGATTTGGTGCCGTCTTATTGGTACGGGAAGGCTTCGCCACGCTGTACCTTGCCCCGCGCTACAGACTACAGTAAGCAGTGGAAGGCGCGGGGGTTTCAGCATGAAAGGCCACCCAAAATCCAACTGTGACTTGAATGCTGACAGGTCTTACCCACTGAAACGTCCGTACTAAGTACCATGGATATGGCCAAAAACCGCAGCGTAGGTGAAGATCAAGCACGCGGAAGTGCCAGCGCGAAGACCTTGCTGCCGTGAGAAAATAGTGAGGGTTGGCAAGCCACATTACTGTCGTGCTTTGACATCAGCCAGGACATACAGTCATGATAGCTTTCTTCACCATGGCTCGAAATTGTATTAAATTCCGGGCGACGAGCTCCTCAGTGATGTATGATAGAGAAGACAGCAACATATCCAACTCACCGACTTTTCCATCACCCGAGCAGAACCACCAAGCGCCCTCACCAATTACCAATCCGTGTAGAACGTAACAAGCGCCAACAAAGACCGCCATCACCAACAAACAAGCCCCTGAATCCCGCCAGCACAAACAGCCAACATGCACTTCAACCTCGCCGCCGTCACCACCCTCCTCCTCCTGCCCGCCCTCTCCCTGGCGGCGCCGTCAGTAACAACGATCGAGGTCGACACGGACCTCTACAACCAGCTGGCCGCCAATGCCCAGAACCTCGAGGCCCGGACGGGGATCGCCCTGAACCTGAAGATCCGCGACGTTGCCGCCCCAGCCGCCGAAGGGGCGGAGAAGCGGAACGCCAACCTCACCCCCGAGGAGTGCACGCAGAAGGGAGGCAAGGAGTTCTGCATGTGGCAGACGGCAGTCTGTGGGTCTTATTTCCTCGCATCATCCTTACGAGACACTAGAGGCCTAGTCCAGTTACTGACTTTTCCCCCTTGCTGGCGAAATCACAGGCTCCGTCCCAAACACTTATGGGATCAACTCCTGGGTTGGGGTGAAGGATTCGAAGCTTAACTGCGGAGACCAGAAGAACTGTGTCGGCGGCTGGCTATTCTGCAGCTAGATGGCTGGCCGCGCAAGAGCGATACCCCTATTTGAAGGGGCTGTGCGACTCATTACCAGCACTTGGTGTTTGGCGATTTTGGATTTTGGCTTGGGTACTTGACTTCTCTTCTTCGATTCTCTTTGGCCTTTCTACCTGTTTTATTAGCGATCTTTTTGGTGTCAGTTCATCGGGGAGTCTATCGGATCAATCCTTTTATTCGTCTCTTCGGGAAACCATTGTGCTCACCCTGTTATCCGCGGATTAGTAGGAATGGAATACACTGCTTGTGACTACGTGGGTCCCTTCTTGAATCCGTTTCCCTCATGATAAACGGAAGATTGGCGTTTGGAGAGATGCTATTATCCTAAAACTCCAAAACCGATCCGGGCACCACCGGAGACCCTGCTGTCTATCGGCACGCACGGGACCATAGATACCTACATACCCCGTGTCCCCCAGCTGGCGCTCAAGCCTCGTAGTCGAATCAGAGATCTTGCCTCACAATCCAAGGACAATGGAATTGTTCGGTCATATGATTTGTGCGAACACAGCTGGAGTAGGCTGGTAGATGCTGTATGAGGGATCCGGCATGGCTCCGCCGGAGCAAATGGATGACGTCAAGAGGCAACGAGGCGACGAGGCGACCTTTCTGGACAGCATCAGCGCGATTTCTACTTACGTCAAAGACTAATCGGTCAATCAGACGCAGTGTCAATGTGATGGTGAAATGACGGGACGCAATGAGAGCCCGAAAGGAAAGCCGTACCCAGGAATCATTTCGTTCACAGATCGGCTAGCAATTTCAGCGGCTGCGGCCCGCAGAGACGCTCCCAGAAGCAACGAGTATCACAGACAAAAGACATCAATACAAACCACCCCAAGAACCTCATCTGCAAAACTAAGCCGATCTCAAGATGCAGTCTGTCCTCCACAAAGTCGTCAGGCCCAAGGAGGTCCACCCATCCAACCTAGATGGCCGCATCGCCACCGTCACCGGCGAGCGCCCTAGGCATCAGCTTCGAGGTGAGCGCCGCGCTCGCGAACGCGAGCGCCGAGGTGATCATGATTAACCGCAAGGAGGAGCAGGGCGACGACGCGATCGCCGAGATCCGGAAGCGGTCGCCGGGCGCCAAGGTGTCGTGGCAAGGGTGCGACCTAGGCGAGCTGAGGCAGGTGAGGGAGGTCTTCGGCGGCCTACGCGACAGGCTCGGCAAGCTCGACTTCCTCGTGCTCTCAGCCGGGATCAACGTGAACCAGTACGAAGAGGACAGGGACGGGATCGACCACCACTTCGGCGTCAACTTCCTAGGCCAGTTCCTCGCCGCTAACCAGCTCTGGCCACTGCTACGCAGGACGAGCAGGCTTGAGGGCGCGCACGCGCCGAGGGTGGTGGCCCTGGCGAGCGAGATGCACAGGGCCGCGCCGTCGGGCGTCCGGTTCGTCAACAAGGAGGAGATCAACGACCCGCAGGTCGGCAATACGCAGCTGTACGGGCGGACCAAGCTCGCGCTCATCCTGTTCGCCAAGTATGGGCTGGCGGGGAAGGTCATCAAGGAAACAAGGACCGCATCTACGCGCTGTCCGTCCATCCAGGCGCTGTAAGTCGAATCTCCTACAGCGTGACCTTATTATCCAATACCATGGCACGGCCGGCAGAGTGGACTAACTATTATCTTCACACAGGTCAACACCGCCATGCAGCAGCAGTGGAAGGACGCGTACCCGGGCATCACCGGCAAGCTACTGAGCTTCGTCATGCAGGCGGGCGGCGGGGACGTCGAGCAGGGCTCCTACAGCACGCTCTGGGCGCTGACGGCCCCCGAGATCGAGGAGAAAGGCTAGAACGGGTACTACTTCACCGACCCGGGACAGCTCGGCAAGGAGTCATCGCAAGCGTCGGGCCCGGAGCTTGGGGAGAACCTGTGGAAGCTGAGCGAGAGCCTGGTCAAAGAGAAACTGGGCGCGGACGCCCTGGTCGATTGGAATTCTTCGTAGGAGGGCTTTGTTCGTCTGTGATACTCGGGTGATGAAGGAATCCAGCGCCGGACTCAGGAGTTATGGACGAAACATACAGCATGTTAGACAGCCATTGGGACTAGGGGGTTAAGATTTACCCACAAGAAAAATAAATAACTATGAGGTACACACCTTCGTTGCAGGAAATCTCTCACCTGTTTGTCCAGTTTCCTCCAGGTCCTGGTTAATCCACAAGGATGGTTTCTCTGCCAGGAAGTTACTTCTTCACAGCAACGACGAACAACCTCGGATACCGCAGCATAACCTTCCCATCAGCAAGAGGAGGATACACCTCAGCTAGTCTCCTTTGGTACGCCTGCACATACGCCTCCCTGACACTCCCTTCCGGCAGGACGTTCAGGAACGGCTGCAGACCCGTGCCCTTCACCCACTCCACGATGTCGGCCGGCCCGGGCAGGACGTGGTTGTAGAGCGTGTGCCAGACCTCGACGCCCTCGCACAACGGTATCAGGGCGTTGTAGAAGTCGGCGGCCGGCTCGACGGGGTCGAGGTCCGGGCGATCGTCATCGCCGGCCCCGGACCCCATCAGCGGCGCGAAGGCGGCGCTCCAGGGTCGGCCGGGGATGCCGGCGACCTCGCGCATCGCACGGTGCGACGGCTCCGAGTGGTTGTCCGGGACCTGGAAGGCGAAGACTCCGCCCCGGGGCAGCAGGCCCAGCAGGCGGAGGATGGTGGGGATGCGGCCGCGGTGTCGCAGCCAGTGGAGAACGGCGTTGCTGAAGAAGACGTCCACGCGCGGCGACCTTAGATCCCCCTCCGATGGGGGCGTCCAGGTCAGGAGGTCGCCCTCGGAGAAGTCGACGCCCGGCAGCGTCGCGCGCGCCCTGGCGAGCATATCTGGGGAGGAGTCGACGCCCGAGACGCGCGCCCGCGGGAAGCGCGAGGCCAGCACCGCGGTCGAGTTGCCCGGCCCACAGCCCAGGTCGACGATGCGGGGCGCCGAGCCTCCGTCGACGGGCAGCCGGGACACCAGGTCGTGCACAGGGCGGGTGCGTTGGTCGCCGAACTTGAGGTACTGCGCCGCGGACCAGTCCCTGGAGGCGGCGGGCGCCCCTCCTACCGCGCCAGCCCCGTCGGTTTCAGGCTTTTCCATCGTTGCCCTCGGCGTCGCGCAGTGGAGTTGCCTGCGAAATGGTGGTGGAATCTGTGATGGGGCCTTGATGCGTATTTCCCCAGCCGTCGCTGCTTTCTGAAGCCCTGTTGTCCGGACCGACTTTCCCAATACACGCAGACCACAGGAGACAGGTTTTGGGAGGTGCAATGACGCCATCTCCTAGTGGATTTTGATGAAAGGACCAAGGTAGAAAGGGGCTTCATTGAGAGCCGTGTGTTTGAATGCGTTGGCGTGCGCCACGGGAATGGCTGTGATTTGTACGTGCAGCCGCCTCGGAGACAAGTAAAACTCGAGATATTTCCGTCATCGGCGCCGAGGAGATTCCCTAAAACTCTATGGAAGCCGTGGTGGGTCTGCTCCCTCCACAGTCATTCCGGCGAGAGGGAAGTCGCAAAGATCGATCCAGAGCATTGTACGGATTACCTACTTGTGCTATGTATACAGAGAAAGGGATTCCAGGTCAGGGTGTCGCTCTTCGTATCTCGTACTCGGTGGAAACCAATAAGTGGTGGGTAAATGCTCCAGCTGCATCCTTGCTTTGGCTCCTAGAACTTCTAGAAGGGCTCCGTTTGAGGGACGACACGTAAGCTGCCTCTTTTACGCAGAGGCTAGACTAGACTAATTCCTCCTCAGTTTTCACTTTCCTAGGACCTAATGCCAGAGTGCCCTAATCCTAAACGCGTATTGGGTTTTCCTACATTACCCTCACCTTGTACCCTGTAATCCGTTCCATCTTGGGTGGCATTCGGGTTCCAACCGACTCAGGTGGGCGTGTCTGTCGCCGAAGCCGCCGGACGGCTAACTTTCAGGCATTGATGACGGAACACGAACCAATAATGCAGACCCTGATCGCGGGGTCGCTATACGCGTAAGCCCCGGACAATTCAAGTTTAGAAATTTTAGTAGCTGCACGGCCTAGGCCTAATTCGTGGATCGACCAAGCAGCCTACAGAACGGTCCCAGACGCCAATTCGATGCTGACGAACGCCAAACCGTCACATTATCGCATCACCCTTCTAGGCAGACATTGATGAGAGCTCAAGGAGAGCCTTGAATGGTTTTGATGCTCGATAAGGCTACGTAGCTTTCAGCAAAGCTGGGTAGCTCCCTACACCCAAAGTTCTCCGGAAAGTCCGGTCCGGACGCAGGAGAATACACTACCGTAGATATGGGGTTTGGCCAGCCCTAATGGGCTCCACGCCTCCGCCAACTAGCCTCGTTCTGTCAGTCCATCACTTTCACCCTGGCCTATACTCCCTGATTCTTTGTAAACACCTAGTTGGGCTATCCGCGTACTCCAGAACGCCGACGGCAATCCACCCCACGTGGAGTCTTGCATCTAAATGCCGTTGAAGGCACGGAAGGATGGCTGGCTGCATATGGCCCTATATGATCGAGAACTGCGCACCTGATTTGGGGTGGCGCTTTGGGGTGACGCTTTGGGAGAGAGGTGACCTCGGAGTAAGATCCCTCCACCACCTGCTTCGAGTAACTCTCGAGTCTTGTCCGCTGTACTGGAGCTGTGTTGCCACCCAACTCAGCAACCTCGCCTAGCAGTTCACCTTGTCCTGTCCATTCGCTCGACCGCTCGCTTTCGTTCCACGGGAGGCTCTTGAGAATAACCCATAAGCCACAAGATGCGATCCAACTTCGCGGAAATCAGGGGTACGCTCACCCAAAAGGAGAGACGCAAGGCGGATTCGCACAAAAGATTATACGGAGTTCTCGCTGACCACCTAAATCGCCGTCTTAGATGATGGCCGCGTTGACGTCCTTTTGGACCCGTCCCTCACGGGACGGATGTCTCGCTGGCTGCCGGACGTGAAGTGTCCCGCTTACCAGGAGCATCCTGATCCACGCCCGGGTTCTCCGGGTTCTCTGAATTCTCCGGGTTCAACTTTCTCGGTCCGTCGTCGGGTGTCGGGCGGGTGGGCCGTCCGGCTCAACATCGTGATCATGGTCGTCGGCAGCCGAGGCGATGTCCAGCCCTTCATCGCACTGGGCACGGAGCTACAGCGACACGGCCACCGGGTGCGGCTGGCGACTCACAACAACTTCAAGGACTTCGTGCGCAGCTCGTCGTCGAACTCACCGCTCGAGTTCTACCCGATCGGCGGCGACCCGGCCGACCTGATGGCCTACATGGTCAGGAACCCCGGTCTGATTCCAAGCATGAAGAGCCTGCGGGCGGGCGACGTACAGAAGAAGCGGAAGATGGTGGCTGAGATCCTCGACGGATGCTGGCGGTCGTGCGTCTTCCCAGACCCGGAGACAGGGGCGCCCTTCGTCGCCGACGCAATCATTGCGAATCCTCCCAGCTTTGCCCACATCCATTGTGCAGAGGCATTAGGGTAAGTCGCACCGACTCAGATGTCTGCTACCGCATTTCTCTCTCTCTCTCTCTCTCTCTCTCTCTCTCTCTCTCTCTCTCTCTCTCTCTCTCTCTCTCCTTATTTCCTTTTTGTTTTTTTTTATCCTTCTTTGACTTCTCCTTTGCGAACCCAACGGGTTTCTGTCTGTGCTGTTGCTGATACGTCATGTTTGCCGGAACCCCAGGTATATCGGCGCCGAAGACGGCATCTACGAGTTCCGGGTGAACATCCTCGCCCGGAAGCTGATGCCTAGTCTTACACTTCGATAAGGAGAACAAGATTAGTCATTACCTACTTGTTCCTCGACACACTTTTTTCATTACCCAACGATCACGTCATTCATCTTCCTCTCTGACACATGGATATGGGGAAAGCAAAAGCAAGCTAATGTTTTGTTTGGAGTTGTATGATATCATGAACTTTTTAACCTCGTCGCACTTCGATAACCAAGTACCTGCTTAACTAGAGGTAGGTATCCAGGTAGGGTATGATGAGAAAAGGGGCCAGGGAGGAAACGAGAAAACTGGGGGCGGAGGTTGTTTACCCAAAGAGCTTGTTCCGGCATCGATGTTTCTTTTCTTGCAAGGGCGACTGCATGAATGGTCTGGACTTTTTTTACTACTCTTGTTATATACTTTCTCCGTTTTCCCCTTTTCTCGTGTGTTCGGCTTCCTACCTACCTGCTTACTACCTACGGATGGATAATCCCTCAATGATGGGGAGGTGTTTCGTCTGCAATGACGGGGACTAACGCGATGATCGGCATCCTTCCTGTCGTTAATATCGGCCAGGTGTGGCTGCTATGCCATGCATAGGTTGAGTGGGCTAAGGGGATGGGGGAAGGAGAGCCAAATTCCATCAAGAGCCCTTTACATCGAGCCTCCCAGGCTTATCTTTGTTTTCCTTGTTTTCTTTCTCTTCTTTCTCCTTCTTTTTCCTCTCCTTCCCTCTCTCTTTCTCTCGGCAGCATACAAAGATCTTTGTCCGATTCTGTACATACCATGAAGCATGTAGTAACATTGAAACCCGGTACATTGACTTCCCTAGTCCCTACCTACCTATCTATCTAGCCCAAGCAATGCCCCATACCCCACCCCAGACTGCCTGTACAACAACCCTTCCACCATCTCCCCGATGGCCAGACAGCTCGTCAGCCCGGGGCTCTCGATGCCCAGGAGGTTGACCCAGCCTTCAAACCCGTCCTCCTTGCGGACCACGAAGTCGACGAAGCCGCTGCTCCCGGCCAGGGCGGCGCCGGCGCCCTTCCCACCCAGCTTGGGCCTTATGCCCGCGTAGTCCGGCGCCAGCGCCCGCTCGTCTATCCCCGGGAGGTACTTGCGTATCTCCCTCACCGCCTCGGGCAGCCGCGCCTCCGGGTTGACGCCCAGGTCGTCGGGCGAGTCGACCCACTCCACGTCTGGGCCGAACCGGATCCTGCTCGCCAGGTCGAGGGTCAGGTGCGTGCCCAGCCCGGCGTGGCCCGGCTCCGGGGCCGGGTATATCAGGGTGGACACCCTGGGCCTCGGGGAGGAGTAGGAGAAGTAGTTGCCCTTGGCGTAGAACATGTCCAGCCGCAGCCGGGGGGGAACGATCATGTTGTGAACCTCGACGGCACCCAGCCCCGCGGCGTTGATGATGGTCTCCGCCGTGATCGTCGACTCCTCCTCCTCACCACCCGCTCCGCCGCCGCCGCCGTTCCGGATGCGCAGCTCCCAGCCGCTGCTACCGGGCACCGCCCCGCCGTCCGTGGCGGGCAGCGGCTCGAGGCCGACGACGCGCGAGAACAGGGCCACGTCGGCCGCGCCGGTGTCCTCGAGGTCTGCCTGCAGCGCCAGCATGAGCGCGTGGCTGTCCACGATGCCCGTCTCCGCGCTCTCAAGGACCCCCTCCTGGGCGCGGACGTCTGGCTCGCGGCGGCGGGCCTCCTCCCGCGAGACCCAGCGCACGGGGACGCCCAGCCCGCCTCCCCCTCCCC
>PYSP01000322.1:0-43168 GCA_003049395.1 Pseudohalonectria lignicola
CAGCAACAGCAACAACAACCGCCGCCACCGCCGCCGCAGGCCACAGGCGCGTGCGCTCCATGGCGTCGCCGCGCAGGCGAGCCTCGGCAGCTGCTGCCAGTACTGCTGGCACTGCCGCCACCCCAGCCGCGGGCGAGGCGGCCGAGTCGTCGCCGCGCCTGGACGCCGAGGCCAAGAGGATCGCAGCGCGGCGGGTCGCCGAGGAGCGCGAGCAGGACCTGCGCATGGAGGCGCTCAACGCGCAGCTGAGGCAGATGATACGCCAGGGCCGCGAGGCGCTGGGCACCAGGGTCACGGTGGAGATCACCGGCGGCGGCGGCGGCGGCGGTGACTTGGACTTGGATTTGGACTTCGGCGTCTCCTCCCGCGGCCGCGGCGGGCGGAGAGTCGGCAACATGTCTGGCGCCTGGGTTGATGACGATGAGGATGACGAGGAGGAGGAAGTAGAGGATCTTAGTTTCTAGGTGGTTTGGTCTTGGGTCGTCCCTTTCTTGCTTCTTATTGGTGCCTGGTGGTGGGCTGGCTTCCTCTCCGATGGCTTGATGAGATTGGATGATGTGCATCTGCATCTATTCATTCGTTTTGTCTCCCATTGGCTTTACTCCTCCTCGTTACCTTCAAATATGTCAAGAGAGGGGCTAGCGTCTTTTGTTCATTTTTGTCTCTCCTTTTTTCTTCATTTTTCTCTCTCCTTTTTTCTTCATTTTTCTCTCTCCTTTTTTCTTCATTTTTCTCTCTCCTTTTTTCTTCTACTTTTTGCTTTTCTTTTCCTATTGCTCAGCAAATACCCCCTTTTGCTCCACTCTTTCTNTCCTATTGCTCAGCAAATACCCCCTTTTGCTCCACTCTTTCTCATTGTACTATCTTGGGCAGGAAAATCTGGACACTAAGCGTATACCGGCGTCTCATTTCGTGGCGGCTGCACATATTAGGCGTTTTACGGGGAAGAAACATTAGCGATCTTACACAGGGTTACGGATCCTCAATTTCGGCTCCTGTTATCTTCTGCCCGCGGTACTGGTCTTTGGGTTGGCGGATGGGTTTTCCAACCACTCACAAACACATTTGCCTGACTGAACACTCTGCTGGGCAGTACATATCATGTCCATCGAACTAGCTTTGTACGTTTATTGTCACTTTATATGATACGAGCGATCCAGCCTGATGTAAAATTCACAGCCTGTCTCTCCAGCTAGTCTAGGTTGTGGTAGGGTTGTGTGTTTGTGCACCTATGTATTTCTATAGAAAAGCAACAAGACCTAAACGCAGCTGTGGTATCTTGCGTGTTGATTTCACGCTCACGCAATGAATCCCTTCCGTGCCTATTCTCTACCAGTCTTTGCTAGGAGCCGGTAAACATTCTTCTCCCACCAAAAGTGCAGTTTCAAACAAAGGCGGATCAACGACCCTGGTAATCCTTCACCACCAGAAGGGACCCCTCCTAGTTCGGGAGGGAACCGCCCTCGAAGTCCCAACTCAGGCTCCCAATCCTCTTGTGTATTTTGAAGCTCCCAGCCGCTCCAAAGCCACCGTCGTCATCATCTCAAAATGCTCTCAAGCAAGCGCGACAGGCTTGGAAACGACCGCATCGACCACGGGCGGCGAGGCGGCAGATTGGGACGCAAGGGCGCCGCCGATGTTGCCGCCGCCCAGTCCCTCCTCACCACCGTCGTTGCTGTCGCCCTGAGGAGGCGGAAGGAGGAGAGATGACGAAGTAGGTCTCCCCGGCCGTTTCGCCTCACAGTCGAGGCACAACCACTCCACGAACGGCCTCTTCCGGGACCCGCAGCCCCGGCAGTGCACGCCGCAGAGGTAGCGGTCGCAGCCCTGGACGCGGCAGGCCGGGTTCCAGCCGCAGTCCTGGCCGAGGTGCTCGCCGCCGCAGCGGCAGGTGCGGAGCCGGCACTCGCGGCCGCTGTGGCCCCTGATGCCGCACATGCAGCACCTGTGCCGGCACGTCATGGCGTTGCGGTGCCTGAAGTGGCCCGGCGGGTAAGGGTTCCCGCAGGGGCGGGAGCAGGTGACAGCGCAACGCTTGGCCGTGTGGAAGGTCGGGAAGGGGACGCACTTGCACCGGTTCCCGGGGGCGACCGTGCAGTCGGGCGCCAGGTGGGGCACGTTGTGCATGCCCGGAAACCCGGGGTTGTCCTCCAGGGCCGGCAGCGCGTTCAGGGGTCCGAAGCGGGGGCCCATGGCGCCGCAGTGCCCGCACCTGCACGGGCATTCGTCCGTGTTGTGGAAGCAGCCCAGGCAGTTGACGCATGACGTCCAAAATCGAGCCAACAGGCCATCCGCCCGTAGCCAGTTTGCAATCCCCTGCGAGGGCCTGCCCACGCATGCGTGCGGTCTGGTGAACTCGACCGTATGCTCGCCGCCGGGGCCGCGGTGGTGGTGCCTCTTGCAGAACCGGCATGGCTGATCGACCAGGATGTAGGACCGCATCGACGTCGACCCGAGGCCGCCGCCGTGGGAGGCCCATATGGCGGACATCTGGGTCGCGTTCCAGGCCCTGGGACCACCCGCGTCGGCTAAGCTTCCTCGACGAATACGCTGGCGTAGTCTACGGCGCATCTCAGGGAGGCGGTGACTCTCACCCCGCCACAAGTTTTCCCCCTCCTCCTCCTCCTCGTCCTCCTCCTCCTGCTGTCGGAGGCAGCCGCCCGCCTGGCCATCGTCGCCGTATGGCCCCGGGGCGCAGAACATGTCGCGAATGTGGCTCCTGCTGAGGCTGCGCCGACGTGAGCGCCTATCCAGATCTGAGAGGGAGAGCTTCGGAAAGGCGATCTCGACGTCTATCATGGCGGTAAGCACCTTGGGGCAGGGCATCTTGGCGTACGCGAACATACCCGGCGGCGGCTCGCTCAGGGAGCGCCGGCTGGTCTGGTCTCGAAACACGGCAGTCATATCCTGGCGGTGAAGCCGATGGTACCAATGCGGACCCCTCCCCCTAGGCGGATCGAAGACGGGGAGGCTGTCGAGGAACAACGGGTTGCGGACTATCTTCCGTTGGTCCCAGCCCGCACGCAACTTGAACCGCCTCAATACCGCGGACTCGGCCCAGCCCGGTAGGATTCTCGTCGTGCTGACCAGGTGGAGCTCCCGGTTGGTGGCGCTCATGTTGAGGTCCAACACCTGCCTGTGCAGCGGCGTGGCGGCACCGCCGTCATAGAGGGCAAGCCTCTCCTGCGTCTCCTTATAAGGCTGAAGGGAGGCAACGTGGTGCTTGAGGGAGGAGTCCCACCGCTGGCCCTCCGATCCTAGAAAGGAAGAGCCTTGCCTGGCCCAGTAGTTCTGGACAGCCTCGGCCCGGGTGCCCTTTGGCGGGAACTCACTGACCGACCCATCGGTTGTCGCCGCCGCTCCCGCTGTCGTAGTTGAGGACTCAGGCACGGTCCGGGACCGGGGAGCATACGGCTGTACCGGTCCGAGAGGGTGCCTCAGGGAGTGGAGCCAGAGTCGCGTGGCGTTGTCATCCATCTCAAAATAATGCCTCTGAAGCAAGTCCAGCACCTCATGCCCAACAGGATGCGGCATCTCCCGCGAATCCTCCACGTTCAAGTCGGATGTCAGGGGCATGATTCTGGGTTCGCCTTCGTAAGCACGGCGGAGGCCGCACTCCTCGTCGTATTCGAGGAAGACCATATTCCGGAGAGCGCGGAGGTCGAGGTACAGTCCCTGGTCGTGCGAGGGCACAGTGCTGAACTGGTGGCCTCTGGTCTGTGGCGCCGCGAATACCTCCGGAGGGACCCTCCGGGGCCTCATGAGCTCCGACATGATCCGGTGGACCATGGCGTCGCGAGCACCCAGACGCCGGTGCTCGTAGCGGCTGAACGAGAGCCCGGGCATGTCCAGCGGGAAGTGGTGGGCCCGAGGTGGTACCGAGCCACCCGCTGGTATTGTTGAGCTAGTATCATCTCCACCATCCTGGTGCACATCTTCGTCATGGCCGCCATCTCGGCCGTCATGATCGCAAACCTGACCGATCCCGTCAAGGAAATTAGAGGGAGGTGGAACTCGAGCGGAGTCGGGGTAATATTGGATGATATCCTGACCCTCTAAAGGGGAATCCGTTTCGTCCGCTCCGCCCGCGGGTCCCTCCATGGCCCGATTTTGGTGGCGGCTCCTCCCACCGCCCTTTCCCTCTGGACCTCCTGGAATCCTCCTTTTCTTCTTCTCTTTTTTGTCCTCCTAGGTTTCGGGTTTTAAATCCTGATCCCAGACAGAACGCCAGCAATCCGGGGCCTCAGAACTCGCCTCCCTCTCTTCCGGTCTTTCCGACGGGCGACGCTCGGGCCCACGCGAAGACTAACAGTTCTTGTAGACGCTGTGGTCAGGTTCAGGTATGGCAGTTCCGCCTAGCCCGCACAGGTCTCGACTACCAGCTAGAAAGGATGGACACGAGGCCACACCGATTCGTATTCGAGGAGGCTTGTCGGGCTCCTCCAAGAGGCTTCAGATGGACACCTACACCTGGTGTGTGCGGGGCTTCACCAAACGGGTCTTCAATGTTATCATTGACGTTTGCCAGGGTTGTGTGCCTGTGAGTAGAGGGACCGGGAGATTCTTGGTACGAATGAGCTGTCACAAGAGTTGTGGTTGAGGCTACGGTCGAGACTGCGTGTTCGTGTGAGCAAACCAAGGTGCATCCATGCGGTCTGAACTTGCTTCTCAAACTTCAAGAAGAAATACGAAGAAATTCCAAATTTCTAATGAGCGACTCGACAAGGAAATAGCATCGAGCAGATTTCCCTTCTGGGAAGCTTTGAGCGGTTGGGCTTCTTGGAATCTCCCTCGGTGGACGCGCCAACTTGGAGCTTGTAATGTTTGCCTGCCGCGATGGTGGTAGATTTCTGCCCCACCAAAGCAAGTGGAAGGATACCTACTGTCACGTGGAGTTTGTCTTACGTCACCCAGGCCCTCTACGTATACTTCCCGCGCTAGGTGTATCTTCTTTATACATGTCCGGTCAAGACACGTGTACAGCCTTGTTATTTTGGTTGTCGGAATCAACTTCTGCTGTACGGCTATTTAATTGCTTTTTGGTACGCAGTACCTACGCAGTATCGGTAATCCGTACCTACCTACCAACCTATGTAGTCTTGGAGGCAGCCAAAGCAAGATCCCTCCAGAGCCGCACTAACTCTGGCAGTTGGATAACGATAACACGCCACTTGCCGGTCCGTCAAAACTGCACGGGCAGCTGAGCCAACAGCAGCCAATCGGACAACTTGGATGGATTTGGAGGGCCGCGCTTCCATGTTTAGAAGAACTTGGGGCTCTTGGAGAAATCTGAACATCAAGCGATAATCTGAAACTCTATCAGCCCAATTCTTTCGAAACGTCCGACATCACTCCCTCGGTCTTCTCCCCCGGTCCCTCCCCCCCATTCGTCCTACATGGACTTCTGCGCAGTAGCAACCCCGTGTGATTCGTGGGCAGGAGAAACGCGATTGGACCACCACATTATTCGCCAAGGTCACCTCGCCCCTGCTTCTGGTCTCGACCGTTCAGTTCATGCGACCCTGCTGCGTCCTCTCATTGCCTATTCTGCCACCTTGCCACCTACGCACGAAGCATTACCCTAACGGCCCTACCATCGAAGTAGATCTGCTTGTCTCAATATTCCCGGCAGCTGCGACAAAACACATCAGTGCTGTTTCTGCGTGCGGCATCTTCACTGCATACGTACCATCTTTGACCCTCTGGATGCCCATCGTCGTTACTGGTACGCCCACTGGAGAGGCCTAACTACCTGAGCTAGGCTTTGGCAGTTGTCCGTCTTGTGGGGGAGCACAGACACTAGCGACTAGCTAGTCTAAAACTCTACCCCCAATATTGACGTCAGTTTCGGGCACCAGCTGTTGCACTCTGACTACCTGCGCATTCAGATGGCTAGTCTTGGGCTACGAACTCATCTCCTGCCATCATTGACTGACTCTCGGCATCAATGCGGTGTGGCGGATCGATAGGCCAGACAAAAAGGTCTGCCACAGACAGTTCAGGATGGACTCAACGAGCGGCCTCTGCCAGGATCAATCCTAAACATGGGGTCATTACTTTGCCTAGTTCCCTGCAAGGGGTTCGAACGACCGGAGCATTCCTGTCAGACCAGTGCCGCCAGTGTGGCGACGGCTCCACCACTCAACGTCCCGCATGCCCATGCTCGCTGACCTCCTCCTTCTGGGTGTCTGGTGGCGTCGTTGCTCTGGACCGTCTCTCACCCCAGTTGGAAGGCTCCGGTCAAACTACAGACCGAAACTGAAAGGCGCGGGGTCCCCCTTCGTCATGGGACTCTTCCTGCCAACGCTGGCATTGCCCATTACCTTCCCGGCACCCCCTTGCCACGCTTCCCGCTCCTCCCACATCCTTTGCAGATTGTCCCATAAGAGACGACCCTCCCACTCGTTCCCCAAGAAACGGAAAAAAGTATCCTCTGATCTGCACCTCAGATCAGCGGCGCATCCCTCTTGGTACAGTCACTCACTTAGCTGGTCTCCATTCAGTGCAAATCATCGCAAATCCGTTTGCTTCTTGTTCACTCGCTACCACACACGTTGCCTCTCACCCAGTGACCTTTCCCCCAAGCTTGATCCTGGACAAGAAGTAAGAACAAGAACAGCGGCAAAAGCTAGCTAGAAGGCAACGATCAACAACTCTCTGTTGCAAACTTGCAAACTCTCAAGCCGAGCCCCGTCCAGCCAGGTCTACGGTCCAGGCCCGTCGATAACCCGCAACCCGTCGTCCACGATCATCAACCAGTCCTCCGTGAGAGCTTAAAGGCTGGCCCCGACCCGTTCCTACCCTCCGCTACATCTACAGGAGTAAACTCCCACGAAACCCGCCAGAATGAGACTCAACGCCCCAATCCTCTTCCTCCTCACCACGACGACCTCAACCGCCGTCGCCGCGCCAGCCTCGCCCGCCGGCAGCAGCAGCGGCGGCGGCGTCCTCTCCCCGCTCTTCCCCCGGACGCCGGCGCCGCTGACGCCGTCCTACACCGGAGCCGAGATCGTCGCCCGGCTCGCGTCGTCTTCAAGCCCGATGAGGAAGTCCCCGCTCCTCCAGCCCCGTGTGGGCGAGGACCCGGAGACCTGCTACGCAAACTGCATCCTGGACGGCGGCGGCGACTGGGAGTGCATCTGCGAGTGCGTCTCGTGCGGCGGGAGCACCCCTGCGCCGCAGCCTAAACAGCCTGCGCCGGAAGTCGATGATGAGGATTAGAAGGGGTTTATGGGAGACGGCCTCCCTGCCTTTTTTTTTTGGTTGTTTGGTTGTTTCTATTTTTGCACTGGCCGACTGCTGCTTGAAATCATCAGTCCGAGTATCCTAGTTTTGCGCTGGAAAAGGAACAGAGGACAACCCGAGAAGGGACGACAAGCCATTAATGGCTTGATGCACGTGGCTTGAATCACTCGAACACAGTATTGTTTTTGGTCTGTTGGATGTAGGAACTGGTTGTTTCCATATGTGACGATGAAGTAGATATTATACCCCTTCTGTAACATACAGAAATGCCATTTTGGGTCCCCCGTGTGATATGGTGACCCCCCAGTCGCTTAGAAATTGAGAATGCCATTTGAATGGAAACCCAGTACTACTTACCTCTTCAAGATTCTCGATCCTCCAGTCACGACGCGCGACGCAAAGTTCCATCCCCCCCCAGGGATGTTGCACATTTTCCCGCGCATTTTTTGGTTCGTGATCTCCCGTGCCGCTCTAAGTTTGATCGACCTCGAGTGGTTGCAACATCAAGGTCCAATGAGATGTAAGCAGGAAGTTGCATTCAACTCGACCAGATCTGGCCCTTCCTAGAGAAGTACGGCTACATAGTAGGTAGGTAGTATACAATTTCCCAATGCTTTCGTTGTACAACATGTATAATTACACCTAGCACCATAAATACCAAGGCTCCTTGTCCCGACCAAGCCATCCATCCATTCATTCATCCATCCCATCCGCTATCCAGGGGTCCTCGCGGCCATGCAATACCATGTAAGTCGGAGAAGCAATCGCACAGGAGGGTATATACAAAAGAGAAGAGAGATAGACAGAAGCGAAGAAAGAAAGAAAGCAAAGAAACCTCTGCGTAAGAGCGCAAGATGATCTCGAACCTACGAAAAGTACGTTCAAAACACGATCACCTCTCGTGGTCACGATCGACCTCCTCATCGCTGCCATCACCAATCGACCTGTCCTCATCTTTCCCCTCATCGCCGGCGTGACCACCACTACCACCAGGAGCACCACCCCCAAGATGGTGTTCATCGCCCATGCTGCAAACAGGCATCCTAGCCTCGACGCCGATCCTCCTGGCCCCGGTCTCGCAACCCGCCATGACGCCGAACTCGTACCACATGCCGAGCCCCTCGACGCCCCTGTCCCTCGCCGCCTCGCCCACGACGCCGGTGCCCTCGAAGGCCCAGAGCATCCAAGAGTCCGCGACGTAGTACATGGCGCCGAGCGGGCTGCTCGGGTCGACGGGCATGTGCGGCCACTCGACGAAGAAGGAGGCCAGCACGACGGCCAGCATGAGGCTCAGGATCGCCACCGCGGCCCAGGTGCAGACCTGGTGCGTCGCGTACGTCTTGGTCAGCCGGAAGGGCACGTTGTTCAGCAGCGTCGGCGTGAGCTCGGCCAGGATGGCCACGAAGGCCACCGAGGCGAGGTAGTAGTGCCGCCGCCGCAGCGAGACCCACAGGCCCTCGAAGGCGTTCGTCGGCGGGGGCATCAGCACCGACACGCGCGCGGCCTGGGGCGCGTGGGAGAGGAGGAGGTAGGGGCTTATTATGGCCACGTCTGGAGGGTTCAACTGTGTTAGATGGGGGCGGGAGGGAAACGAAATTGTGGAAGACTGGGGGACAAAGGAAAAGGAAGAGGAAGAAGAAAAAACTCACTCGTGAAGAAACTAGACCAGAAAAAAGCAATCCCGACCCCCACCGCAGTGAACAGGAACCTCACCCCGGTGTCCTGGTGGTTCATGAAGCGCTCGAACCCCTTGTCTCCCCCGGCCGAGTTGTAGTAGTAGAGCGTCAGGATCAGCAGACCCGTGACCAGCGCGATGAAGAGCAGCCTCGGCGTGTGGGACAGCATCATGAAGGGCAGGTGGTGCTCCTTCTTGGCCTGCTGCCGGCCGTCCCCGGAGCCCCTAAGCGCCGCGAAGGTCGCCGCCCGTCCGAGGCGCGGGCGGCCTCGGTGGTGGTGGCGGTGGTGGGCCGCGTCGTCGCCGGCTCCCGGGTCTTCTGTCGCGTCGCTGTCGCTGTCGCCGTGACTGCCGTCCTCGTAGTCGCTGCCGCCATCGCCATCACCATCGACAGCGCCCGCAGGCAGCCTCGCAGCAGGGTCAATCCGCTGTCCGCGGAGCAACATGCCCCCCTCGCTGGAGATGACAACCCCGTAGTCGTATATCTTCCCGCCATCACACGCCTCCCCAGCAGAGGCGTAGTACCCGAGCTTGAACTTGCGGTCCCCGACAGCCTCAAGCAGCCTCTCCCGCGTGATCCTCCTCTCAAAGGGCGGGCCCTCGTGGTGGTGCCTCCTCCCTGTGCCCTTGGTCATCCTCCCCTTCCAGAACCCGGTGCCAAACAGCCCCTTCCCCTCCTTCCCACCCTCCTCCGAAGCCGCCACCCTCCCGGCCCTCAGCCCCCTCACGAGCGACCTCACCTCCCGGTTCCCCACCAGCCCCGCCACGCCGGCGATGGTCCAGGGGTTGGCGGCCACGCCCGTGGTCCACCTGGGCAGGGACGCGAGGATCAGGGCGGCGAGGGCGGTCATGAGGGCCAGCATGCCCATGGCCGCCCTCGCTGGGCCGGGGAACACCGAGAGCACCATGGCGCACCCGTGGAAGTCGTCGGCCTTGCACGCGCCGTGCAGCTTCAGGCCCACGGCCTCGGGGAAGAGCGGGATGATGACGGTCGAGGCCAGCAGGAGGCACTTGGAGAGGAAGGCGACCGGGGGGTTCTCCAGCAGGGCCGCGACCCCTCCTCCTGCCGGTCCTCCTGCTCCTCCTCCCCCCGCCCTCAGCACCGAGAGCGTCCGGAACACGGCGGGGATGCTGTTCCACAGGCCGGTCCTCAGGCAGACCGAGTCCCTCGCCGGGGCCCCGCGGTCGTGCGTCAGCCTCTGGAAGGGCTGGAGCTGCCTCGCGCTGGTCTCGACCATGCGCACGGGGATCATGAGCAGGACGGACAGGAAGGTGGGCAGGAAGAAGCCGACAAAGTACTCCTCGTTGCTGAGGTAGTAGACCCTGACCCCGCTCTCCACCCCGCTGTCGCCAGATCCCCCGTTAGCTCCCCCCGACGACCCGGAGGAGGCCCCGCCGCCACCACTGCCGGGGACGGGCGCCTTGAGCATGTGCGGGAAGACGGGGAACCTCGTCTCCGTGGCCGTCGGCCTGCCCGCGGCGTCGCTGAGCGTGACGGTCCGGGGGGCCACAGGGACGGCCGTCATGACCGTGCTGGTGGGCCGCCCGTCGGCCTGGTCCGTCAGGATGAGCGCCACGGTCGCGTAGATGGGCGAGGGCGTGACGGTCACGACGGTCGGCCGACCGCCCGCGTCCGCCGTGGTGACCGTCTCGGCCGTCACGTACACCACGGTCATAGGCGGTGCCACGGCCCGGACCGTGGACGGGGCCGTGAACATGGTCACGAGCCGGCCCAGCGTGGTGGAGATCGTGTTCGAGGTGACGACGCCGTCGGGCCGCGTCGTCGGCACGACCGTGTGCGTCGGCACGCCCGAGAGGGTGGTGACGCGCACCACATATATCACCGTCGTGAAGACGTCCCCGGAGATGGTGGTCGACTGGCCGTTGCCTGTCGGCACGACGATGATGCTGCCGAAGGTCAGCGACGACTTGGGGGTCCCCGTGTACGCCGCCGGGTCCTTGTTGGGCCCGTCCTGATCGGCTTGGGACTGAGAGACGGTTATCGTCGTCGCTGATGGACCGCTGCCGCTTACGGTGACTATGAAAGAGACGTTGTCTGACTCCGCCGTCTCCGATGGCCCTCCTCCACCCTGCCCTGTCGTGAGCTGAGCCTTTGTCGGTGCCCTGGAGCTCTCATCCCCCGAAGGCGGTGGTCGAATGTCGCTGGATTGTGGGCTGAGCGTAATGAGCAGACTCGACGTAGCATCCTTGGTCACGTCAATCTTGGTCTTAATGAACCCTGGCGCTGTAGTGGTTGTTTCCTGAGCAGGCTGAACCGGAGGCGGCTTATCGGTGACACCGGTGCTCGTCCTGGTGGTCGGTCCGCCCCACGGGAAGCTGAAACTCGTCTCGAATCCGGGCCAGTGCCACCCCTGGCGCGTCGTGGTGATATCGATATCTTTTGTCCTTTCATCCCCGCCTTCGGTAATCGTAATCTGCCCGCCTCCCCCGCCTCCCCAAAAGTTGTTGGACCGAATCGTCGTGGTCCACGGCGTCTCCGTCACGTGCGCCTGCGGTGGTGCTCTGTCCGAGCTGGTTGTCGTCCGCCTCGGGCTGGTGGTGATCGTAATAGGACCAATTACACCGAACCCGCCCGTGCTCAAGACAGCGCCGGGATGCGTGAGTCTCCAAGTTGGGCGCTGCGAGAGAGTAGGGCGATCGGTCCCAGTCGGATCGTCGGTGCTCACGGTGGTGAGCGAGTCTGTCTCTCTAGTCACCGAAACAGACGATGAGGCTGTGGAGACAGACGTCGATGTTGACGAGTCCACAGGCGTTTGGGAGGACTCGTCAGAACCACCCTTAGTGCGTCCTGATGTCGTAGTTGACGCAGTAGACTTTGTTGTGCTGAGTGCTGTTGATAGGCTGCTGCTTGAACTCGTCGAGGTAGCTGAGGTTGGCGAGCTCGTAGAGCTGGTGGAACTGATGGAGCTCGTGGAGCTGGTCAAGCTGGTCGAGGTCGTCGTCAATTTTGTTGGACTCGTCGTCTCCGTCCCGTTGGTCCTCCTTCCGATGAAACCTCTCCTCGAGACGGCAGAAAAAGCGAAGCTGGGAGCAGTTGTCGTTGAACTCTCCACCGGCGCCACCGTTGCTATCGGTATAGCATTGCGATCCTGTTCCGCAGGGAGCACACGACAGGCATACTCCGTCGCCGCGATCACGCCCAGCAGCGTCAAGATGAGGGCGGTCAGGAACGGCCACCTCAGTGCGAATGGCTTCCAGTCCGGGATCGGCAGGGGCGGTTCCGGCTTTGAGGCGATTGCCCGCCCGTCGATGCCATGATAGGTGTGACCCCTCTCCCGGGAAGCGACCTCGTACTCGCCCGGCCCGTCATCGTCAGCAGGCGTGCTCAGGACCGAGGCCGACGAGCTAAAGACAGTCGAAGCTGGGGCTGATGAACTATAAACCGACGAGCTGGAGACGGCGCCGGGGACGCCTAGATGAGCCGATGATGAATGTGGGGTGACCGGAGTAGGGCTCGCCATTTCTTAGGTGCATGTTGACCTCTGACCGATGGCCCTGTTGACCACTGATTACCCGGCAGGTTAATTCGGAATCGATGCATCAAGCGACAGCCTCCTCTGTGGCCGTAACGAACGATTAGCCCGTGATCGGCTAGTGTAGTCGATCCGGGAGCGAGTGTCAAGAGGTAACGAGTGTCCAAGGAGCCACGGCTATCAAGCAAGGCGAGCCAGCGGGACTCGACAGGAGGGGTCGGGGTGAAGGAATGCTTTAAGCTGGGCTAGGTAATACGGATACCGGTAAAGCATGTCCTCCCTGCCTTCATTGTCCTCCCCTGTCTCCCAGAGGGCCCAATTCTAGCGTACTGGAGGGCGGCCTTCGCTTGATGCGACCACTCACAACGACAACCACAACTGCGGGCTTGTCTCGCTCGCTCTCTCGCTCACGTTCTTTCGACCATCCTGCCACTCTGGGTCCAGGCGGGCCCAATGCACACCAAGTGCCCCCAGAAATCACCAACAGCACTTGGGTGTTCTGAGCAAGGATGTGTGTGGATGGGTCGTGATCTCGAGTGTGGGGACGCCAGCCATCCGGGACGTGATAGCAGGATGGGCAGAGCCCCTGCGCCGCACTCCCCCCCCCCCTGTCATCTTATTGGCCCGCCAGCCGTCCTGAAGAGTCCCGACGAGGAATATTAGTGCCAACGACCACCATCGGGTTGCAGCATCGCCTCAAAGGGACACTGGAGTGGTTTTTGGATCCCACGATCAGTCAGTCCAGATGCTTGCGAGGAGTTGGGACTGACTCGGGTGGCCAGGCCAAATTTCTGTGAACCGGGCATCGGAAATATCTAGCCGCCCACCGCAGTGTAGTCTGTAGTAGTAGCTAATGTCTTCGGCTCCGCGCCTTGGAAAGAGGTGAGAACCAGCCCGGTTTCCTCGAACGATCGACTCAGACTGCTAGACAAGTGATATCTCGATCTGCACTACACAGTAAAATATTCCTCCGCCCTACCAAGGCGCCTTCGACGCTTAGGTCGTGGTCATCGCATCGTGCTCAGTAAAATTGAGCTGACAAGACAGGATTGTTGGTAGCAATGGTAGGAACATGATCACCCTCCCCTCTGCCGGAATTGCCATGGCGGTTAAGGCACAGCATGGTATCCGCTGCCCACCCCTCTCGAGCGGCAGCGCCCCACGTCTGATTGGATGGATGCTGAACCTTGCAGAAATTCATCTCGCGCTTCTGCAAGAAAACAACCTCGACACACCATCACGACCGCTTCCTCAGGAGACTCCCTCCGAAAAGGGCAAGATTTCAACGGTGACCCTGGCTGAGCCTCAAAGGTCAATATTGGAACGGCATCGTCCGTGTGTAATGTAATCCGTACACCCCAGGAAAGCCAGGGGACAGCCTCTGGATCTTTGTCTTTGGGCTCTAACAAGGACGGATACGACTCCCGACCAGGTTTGTCAGACCGTTTGCCAGACAGTGGTTGCCGGGTTTTGACATGCGCATGTTGGGAGATTGCGCCGCTTGCTGGCCTCTGTGAGATTTGAGATTTGCTGACTTGATGGAGTCTTCTCAGCCCCAGCTGGTAGAGATGTTCTTTTTTCAGCTCCTCCTCTTGCAACAGGACATTTTCAGCCCGTTTCCGGGAAAAGACGCAGACAGAGACACCATCTCGTTATTCGTATGGAGTCGAATGTCTGGTTCTCCGGCCCGACACTTGGGGGCGATGTCAGCTGTAATTAATTACCTCTCACTAATAGGGGGCCATATGCGAGATAGCTGCTTTTTCAGTGGAGATCACACCTCAACGACGACAACCACTTGGATAGTTGGCAGACAAATCAATGGCTTGTTTATAATTAATGTTGTTCGCCCTTACCAACCAACGTCTCCCACCTGGATTTCGAAGTTCAACAGCCCAGGTTCCCGCTCGACCGCCGCCCATCTTCGGCTGCGAATACCGACCCTCCAAGCGAAACGTCGCCTGGCAGATCTACATACGGATCCGTAGCGGCACAGCGGGCGCCATCCTGGCATGCCAGCATTGAAATCTGCAAAACATTCCCTAGCGCACTAGCAGACGATGATCTCGATTAAGTAGAGTTATAGAATTACCAACATAAGTTATTTTATAGCCCGAGCATGCAATGTTTTTTGCGCGCCGGAAGCTCTCTACAGACAATGCAGAGATAGAGGGAGCACCACTCCGAGGAATAACCATCAGTAATCGCTAATAATCAAAGGGCCCTGATTTATGTAGAGTCAAATGTGAAGTCTTGAACTGGCTTTCTACGGATCCGTATGCGACCCGTCTATGTCAACCTCCTTATAACGGAGTATCCCCGACACTACCGACAGCATTGCTCGGGGCACGACTCTAGCAACACTCTGCTCCAGTGGCACTTTTCGGGGTCTCCCAATAGTAAACCGGACGTTCGAGTCGAATTCCATTTGAAAGCATTATTTCCCACCCACCAGACGCCAGTATACTGTATACCCCGGCCCACAGAGGTGATCAGTTATGCAAACAGTTGAGCCCCTTTTCTTGCCTCGAGGGGCGAACCTCTCCGCCTCACTCGCATCATACTTTCTCACAATTTCTGATCCGCCCGCATTGACCAGACCGCTTGTAGGGAGGAAAGGAATAAGTTCAAGAAGTCCCCTCAATGCCGGCACTAATCCACACACTCCACTTTGATGCGATTTTTACAACTTTCTCCCATCGCTCCCCTTCCACAGCCAGGAACCAAAAACCCCTCGAAAGAAACCCAACACAAAAAAACCAACAAGACATGCTTCAACCCTTCCTCGTGGGCCTCCCCCCGTTGGCCGAGCTGGAGCACCTGCAATCGGAGCAGGTCGCGCTGAGCTGGTTGTACAGCGTCCCCTGCGCCGTGCAGAAGAAGAGCTTGTCGTCCGGCGTGCACGCTCCCTGCACCTCTCGCGGGCAGCGGATGTTCCACATTGGAGGCGGGGGTCCCGAGAGGAGGGCGTCGGGCGAGTCGGGCCCGGCGTCTTGCTGCTGCTGCTCTTGCAAGGGCGCCGCCGAGACGAGAGCGGCGGCGGCCAGGAGGGTGGCGATAGTAAACTATATACGGGAGTCGAGGTATCAGCGGGGGAAGGGAAAGTTTCAGTTATGTGTTACGCAGGGCTAGGGGGTGGGCGGGCACTTTAGAAGGGGGAAGTGCAAGGAGAAGGGGAAAGAGAAGCGATAGGACGGAGGAAGGCTCAGACGTGGATGTGCATGGCGGTGGATGATGAATATTCTCTCTATCTGTTGGTTTCCCAGCGAACGGGCAATGAATGATGTAGATGGTTCACCGGACACCCACAGACGGGGGCATATGGTGAGTTGGGGATGATATGAGTGGACGGGAGACTGGTATGGGGCCACGCCGAATTGGGGGATGGGCAAACATGGAGGAAGACATGAAGGAACGAGAACAAGACTGACCCTCATGATGGCTTCGTCGAATGAAGAACGATCTCCGGAAGATCTCGCAGTCGTGGAGCGGAATGCAATGGGAGTTTGATATAAGAATAGCAGAGGGCTGATCCGTGATAGACGTAGATGCCTGTGGTACCGACAACCCGGGCCCTGGTGCGGGTAGTCAAGTGGCGTGCTGCGGGTAGAGTGCGAGCTGATAGGGGCCGATATATGGCAGGAGTCGTTGAGGGCCAGGTGGTTGAGCCGCTGAAGGATCCGCAAAGTTGTAGAGCAGAAGTAAATGAAGGGGAGTCGAAGAGTGAAGATCTCCCGAATATTTATATATGTCTGCTTTTCCCCCCCGGTATGGCGTTGGTGTGTCCCTCCTTGGCCGCTGCCGCTAGCAGGGATCCTCGTCCTCGTCCGGTGCTATGGACAGAAGGGAGTGTCGACGAGGGATAACAAACAGCCCAGCTGTCCGAACAACCAACCGTTGGTGTCCCTTGGTTGTGTGTCCAACCGCAAAGTCGAGGTGCCAAGGTCTAGGTAGCCTAGCACATCTATTCTTTGATCACGGAGGACCAGTGTGCGGGTACGGACGACTTGCAAATCCTAGAGAGGAAAATATGGGGCAAGGGCAAAAAGATCAACGCAAAGGGTGGTGAAGACTGAAGGGAAACAAAAAGAGTGGCAGGAACCAAGGAATAAAAACCACGGGTGCGAGGAGCGAAGGCTCGGAAGGACAAAGATATTCTGGGCAAGAGTCTCGCGGTGGTATCAGTGAACCAGTGACTAAAGGCTGAACGCCACCAGTAGCCGGTTGAGAACCTGGAAATCCTCCTCGGGGTGGGAAGCGACAGAGTGTTGGTCAGGTATGCGTATTAGCGTGTAAGCAAGGGATTCTTGAAGATCGCTTCGGCCGGGGCTTGGCCACCGAACTCGTACTCCTGCTAGGGTGGTAGCCGGGGCTTGTAAAGTGACCGGGGGGATCACCCTAAATTGCTGTAATGGACTGTGGACGCGAGGAATGACGTTTCCCAACGCAGCGCGGTGCTTTGCTGCCTCCCGGATGGACTGTTGAAGACGGTGAATAAACCCCGGATCCTACGATGACTGCGATCGTGGTGACCTCAACAAAGGGGTTGGAAAGATTACGCCTCGTCGTGGCCTCGCTGTTTGGAGGTCGTATCAACAGACGGCGGGTCAGGCGGGGTAGAGAGGCTCGAATCGATGTTGCCGATGGTGTGGTAGGAAGTGGTGTGGTGCAGTCATCCTTGTTATTCCCTCTTGTTCCTTTTACTTCCTACACCGGGGGTGGAAGGGGGATACTCCTAGACACGTTGAGGGGAGGCGGGGGAAGCTTGGAATGTGAACAAAGGAGGAAGAAACTAGAATCAGAATGGGAATCGAGACTCAAGAGTGTGGCAGTACCGCACGAGTACGGTGGTTATGAGCCGCCTTCCCGCCACTTGGTAACCAACCGGCGGCGGCGGCACACCTGTGTAGGTACTCTTCTGGGCACTTAAATGGGTTCTTGGTTCCTTGGTATCTCAGAGTTTGGAAATGTGCGAATCTGGGCGGCGGATACTCTGACATGGGTTTAGGGGAGGGAGCCCGAGACCCGCAGAATGAGATTGAGAAGAGGCAAAGGGGAGACGATCAAAAGGTGCAGATCCGGGTCGCGGACTCCTAGATAGGACAGAAGAAGGGAGAAGAGCTTTGGGGATGCTATAATAATAAAAAAGCGTGGTGAGGTGTGCAAGTGTGGGGTCATAGAGTGGTAGCGTTGTACCATTCACCGAATTCATCCAGTATCTCACGGTGACTCCTTGTCCCGGCCTCCGTGTGCCCTTTTCGGCTTTCCATCTGGTATGTGGAGCCAGTAGTGGGCGAGCTACGGTACCACCGTGCCACACAGACACAAGCATTGTACCATAGTACGGACTACTGCGGAGTAGTAGACAGACTCTTAGTCTAACATACGCGATCATCTATCACTCGTCCCCTGTCCGTTGAGGCTGTCTCACCATTGGTCACTCTTCCACAAACGCACGAACGCTCAATGGTAATTATGGCCTGTCTCCGTAGAGAGCGACCCGAAGACTGCATCAGCTGCTTTATGCCTTACGTGAGAGTGCATGCAGCAGTTCAGCACAAAGAGCCGAGTTACCCAGATTTTGTTGGGCCAGTCCAGCTCACGACGTTCCAATTTCCATGCATCCAAGGAATGGAAAATTGGAAGGTCGGGAACGGAACCACATATATAACATGTTTAATATATACCGGACTTCATGTCAGTCAGGTGTCGAACCGTGGGGTGCCAATTCTAAAAATAATTACATGTTCAGCAACTGCGCTACATCCACGCTGCTAGGCCAACGGGATCTGTTAGCAGGGGAAGGATCAAGATGAACGGAGAGTCTATCAAAGACCAAGGACAGAAAAGGGCAAGGGATGACAAGGAACGCGGTCGGTGACCACTTCAGTTTAACCGAAAGGTCCGATACGGATTGCGGCCTTCATGAAAACTCGGGGATCAACGTTTTGATGGTGGGGATTGGGGGGAGAAGCCTGTCAAGCAATTGAGAGCTGTTGGCTGATACAAAAGTCATAAAGTTATATTATAGTCTGTTAAGAGACATTTTGCGGTTCCGAAAGCCAAAGTCGGCCACTCGCTACCGGATCTTTGCCCGATTGCCTCCAAGGCACGGCTTCCGATGGCAGCCGCATATATTAACCACAATTTAGCCAGATATATTAAATGGCCACAACCGACCAACTTCCCCATTTTCCCCAACCACGATGCTCTCTCCATATTTCCTCCCACTATGTGCTCCATCTATGAGCGCCTCAGCTCAGGGCAAGCGAGTCGCATGTCTCACTCTCTACACCCATTGTCCCCTTTCTGCTGGTGCTGGAGCCAACTCTGCGATGAGATGCGAGCTATTACAGAGCACGTGGGATAGAGCGATAGGCATGTCGTGTTCAGAAATCAAGCTTGTCACATGGTCATCATCGGCCGGGGATACCCTTGCCGTCCAACACGACATGCCTTCGTCCTTTATCTCAGCAGTTTGGACGCGGCAGGAGACTCTGTGAGATAAAGGCGTGCAGGGGCAGGTACCCGTGCCCGGGCGGCGAGAGAGCATGGAATCCATCTTGACAGATGCTGATTCTTATGCACTCTCCACGTGGGACTTCGCATGGCGGGCTTGGCAGAGGTCTGGTCAACTTTCCCGCGAGAATGGAGCATAAGTATGTCTAACAAATAGTAATAAACGACGCGCAGACTACCCATATGTACCACGAGTAATCCTAGGGCTTCTAATAAGCATCTACCCAAGGGGAAGTTGCTCAACCCACAAAGGTAAGAAAGGCTTGGGCGGAAAGTTGAGTTTTTTTTTCTTTCATCTGCCTTCATAGCAATGGTCTAAGACGAGCGCATGCTCCTTGAATCCTCTACGGGTGACGGCAGACTGGTGAATCTGTTTCCAAGGTGACAACTATCAGTCTCACCTCACAGTCTCGCCCATTGCCGAAGCGCGGCCTTCTTGGGCACTTCGAGTGGGGGGGGGAAGAGCCATCAGGCAGCATTTGGGCAACATATCTTCACCACGGGGCACAGGCAGGACCGTTGGTAGCAAGGGGAAACAATTATTCATGTGCAGTGGGCATGCTATCTGACCGTAAGACAAAGAAACGGAGTACAAAAAGAGTAAAAACAGTACGCCGGCACATTGGGTATACTCTCCGAGATATTCGTGAAGAATCCAGCACTCGTCATTTCCAACCGCCTAGAACTGACAAAAAGGGGCAAAGGAGGGCTATCAGTCACATTTTTAGACCAACTGTCTCCCCCCCTCTCTCACCTAGAGCTTCCCGCCTCCTGCCATGTAGCCTCCCGCCATGTAGCCTCCACCACCCATTGGCCTGATGTTGTCCTTGAGTCATGGTAGGGAAAAGCTTTCCTTCCACCCTAAAATGCAACATCTAGGTCGTCTTCTTGGCCTGGGTGATGGGCTTCGGCTGGTTCCCCTGGACGACAAAGCGTTGGTACGCCACAGCGGCAACGGCAAGGACACCGAAGAGGACGAGGTTTCCTACATTTTTACTACGTCAGTAAATGCACGCTCCCAAGCCACAAAGAAAGTTGGGACAGGTACTGGGGTAGGACATTCTTACCGGCAACAAACTTTCCCAGTCCGCCAACCATCTCAGCCAGACCCTTGAACGTGCCTGTGATGAGGTCGACCAGCGAGCTGAAGAAGTTGAGGATGATGGTGAATATGCCCGTGATGACGTTGGCGATAGTGTTGAACACCCCAGCGAAGAGATTGAACACGCTCTTGAAGAGGTCCTCGACCGCGGCGAAAAAATGCGACATGTTGGGCGCGTTGGTTTGCTGTAAGTTGCGGGAATGCGGGAGAAAGTGTAGTGAGCCCAGGTGTGAATATTGTTGTATACACTAGGTGCCCGATCGACGTCTGCTGGTAATAGGTACGGTGGGTGTTGCAACTTGTAAAAGCAGTGGAAGATTTGTCAACAAAGAATGCTCATTTTGCCGTCAAGCTTCATGTATTTATCTATGTACCCCCATGGTTTCGAGTGACGCACGCGGCGCGAAAAGATCATCCCAAACGGCCTGGCCCGTTGCGTCGTGCATCCAAGTTCCAGCCCAGCTGTGACGCCGCTGCTGCCTCTAGGCGAAGCGATGACATCACCATTTGCCCTGTCCTTTGGTTAGATCGTGATTGCCGTTGGCAGAAAGTCAGCGTCATCACGTGGCGGCTAGAATATGGCACGTAATACTCAACCCGCTGGCTGTCACGTGAAAGACGTTTCCGTCCACCATTTCATTTGGCTCATACCAAATTTTGATCATGCAGAAGCAACTTTGTGTCGAGTTGCGTGCAGGTACAAATTGCGTGTCCGTCCAGCAACCTGCCAATGTCGCTGCGGTAAAAACAAAGAACTGACCCGTTCCTGCATCTACGAACGTCCCTGTGACGGTGTGATAAGGGCTTGAACTTAGTTGGACACACACTTTCATACTAAGCCCGTCCACACACCCCGGCTTAACCATACGACCAGAGAGCCTTACATGGTGGAGACGTTCAGAGCACTACTTTGATGCTACTCCCACTTGTGAATAGAGTCATTAGGTCCTATCGATTGTAGCCTCGTAAGGAAGGACGTCTGTAGCAAGTTCACTGCCCCTTATTATGGAGCTCTAACTTAAATCAGCTGATGGATTTTTAGCGCGTCTCGCCATGAGGGGAAACTGTATGGAGATGACTTGCAGGGCGGTCAATACGCTAGCCCAAAATGATGCCTCGGAGGATTGATGGCATAATTACTCGACGTCCATATCTTGATTTGAAAGTGATGGATTTAACTTAGCAAATATACAATACAAGCTTGTTTCAAGACATGCCTAACTACAGTGAGGACAGTTTCACAAGGGTCTGAATGGTTCGGTACTTGTGATGGCCCAGTTACGGGCATACCTACCTGCTTAAGGTCTTGAAACCGAACACATAGTAATTCTATTAGTGGCACAGATATCTAATCCCAATGTCAACTCGACCCCCTGTAGGCCTACAGGAAAGGAGCCTTGTTACTCGAGCGTCTTCAGGTGGGCTGGAAATGCATAATAGTGAAGAGAAGGTAGAGCTTGGCTCAGCTCAGGTTCCCCAAGTTGGACCAAGTGGGTTACCCCGGTATGCATGGCAGAGCGATGGACTTCGATAATTAGCTGTTAATAACTCTCAAAATCTGAAGAGTAGAAAGCTCTGAGTTTGGCTCCCGCTGTCACAGTCGCATCTGGACGTTTCATACTTTGAACAGTATGCTAGAGGCTGACACTGCAGGCTTCAGCTAGCAGCTGTCACTGCCTGTCAGCTGATCAGAGACAAGTTTTCGGCAGGGTTGTCCTGGTTGGAACTCGAAACGCTACCAGCCTCCTCTTGGCCAAATCATGAAAGCTCGCACCCAAGTCTCCAAACCGCGGCCAAGCTTGAATGAGTTGGTCAGCTCGGGTCCTGCGCCAACATTGACACCTACTCATGTTGTGTTCTTCTGAAACAGTTTTATCTTGCACCTGTGTAACCGGAGGACATTTTGGATGCCACGTTCGACAAGCGCGGGAGGCATATGGAAAAGAGCATACGAGGTTCAGTGAAGCCAGCGTCCCGATAATTGATATGCTAAGGGTCAGACAACATATTGTGGTTTGTGATCTGATACGGGACAGATCATCTGTAGAGTAATTATCTCCCCTGCTGCCCGCAATCCAGCCGTACATTTAAGCAAGGCGCGATACAGTCTGAGGCGAAAGTCTAATCCCCTAGCCCAAGACCGGGATTAGAACCTTAGAAACCGTTACATCTTTGTAGCTTCTAAGTTTTCAAACCGCTTTTCCAACATTGATCTGGCGTTTCGAGGATCGTGACGATGATCGAGAATCATGAAGGACAAAATGTACTACTATTCGATGAGAAGCGGGTTGTGGGTGTTATATGAACGCTACCGACCCTGAGATCATGAGATGATGCACTGCTTCTTCTATCAACCTCGCCTCACTACCTAGGTATCCTTCGGTCCAACCCGCACTAGCCGACACTTTACACTTGAGTTCATTTCCTTTCTACTCAGGCAGTAGCTATATTCAACGTTGAATTGTCGTTAGGCTACGACCCTTTCCCTTTACCTTCAGTCAAAAATCTCGAAGCAACCTCTCTCATCATGAAGTTCTCCATTGCAATCATCGCCCTCCTATCTGGAGTCACCATCGCCACGCCAGTCCCGCAGAACCGCAACAACAGCGGCGGCAACCAGAAGACGAAAAGCATCATCGAACAACTTCAGGCGACGTTCGACAGGAACAACCCTAACGGCACGCCGACAACCCCCGGCGACCCGGACGACCTGAACGGGGACGGGGTACTCAATGTCTTTGAGGCAGGGGCGCAGGCGGGCTGAGAGGGAAAGAGAGGCTAATCAGTCGATTGCCCGGTCAATACGAGGTTCAATGGAATGGATATATTCCTGGTCGTCGAAGTAGAATGAGTGACGGATCACGGAATCGTAGTGTGCAGCGATCTATGGACGACCAGCCACCCTAGCGTACGAGGTTTGTGGGGGTTCAGATACAATTGGATCATTAGATTGCATCAATTTGACCCCTGACTTAAGTCTCCTTCACCTGCAGCAGAAGCGGTCTAATGCCCATCACCGTATCGACGTGACTGGATTGTGACCGAGTGCTGCCTCCATGACTACATTACCCTGGAACTATTATTCAATGAACTGTCTCGACAGTGTTCAGAAGGAAGCGCTGTAACCCATGAAGAGCGTCCCGATAGCTTCAACGGAACCCTCGGGGGACGGTAGTTTCCACCCTGCGAATTCTGGAAGCTTCCGAATTGGTTTGGGTCGTGGTTGACTAATAATGTTAGCACCCGATTGAGCAGACGTTTGCCTGCCGACGCCTGACAGCCAGACGCAGCCGTTCCGACCCCACCTTTTTGTTGGACCCTGGGAAGAGGGGAGAGAGAGCTCATCACCTAGCCGCCACGGCGGCAACAAAGCACCAGAACACCCTCACTGCTGCTCACTTTCTGTCAGAGTACCTAACTAGATTTCCTCTTCCCTGTTCTATTGCGTTCTGGTTATCTTTAACTAGGCATTTACTAGACTAGTAGCCGTCTTTACCAGCATCCGACGCTCTTTGTATTTGCGCAGCTCGCTGGTGTTTCTTTATCGACGTCAAACAAGTCCCGACATCCAAAGAGGTCCGCATCCCGCATCCTGCATCGCACGGCCGCCTGCATCTGCAAGTCTGCCTTGCAACCCAAAGTGACACATCGGGACCACCCAGGCAGACGGGAAGCTGGGGTGCAATTCGCAGTAAACTCCGAGTCATCGATACGCTCTTTCTGCCTGATTTGTTCCTACAACCAACCGTTCCATCGACCGCCCCTGTGACATCGCGACGAAGATGGCAAAAGCTCTCCTCTTAAAAGAAGAAGGCAATCGGCGTTTCGTGTCGGGCGACTTCACCGGCGCTGAAGGTCTCTACTCCAAAGCGTAAGCTGCCCACCATCCCATTCTAAACATCAGAAGCGACCAGGCAAGGTTCTGGGCCAAGCTGCTCACCAGAGCACACCCTCTCTTCTTTCCCCTTGGCTTTCCCCCCAGGTATCCAAAAAGCACCAGGCATGCCAGCCGCCGCCACCCCATCCCACAGCAGAAGAAGCAATGAGCTGACCACCTGCCACACCGACAACCATGCCCACAGCATAATCGCCGACCCCAAGAACCCAGCCCTCTACACCAACCGGGCCATGGCCCGGCTCAAGCTCAAGCTCTGGGACTCGTCCGTGATGGACTGCCAGGCCTGTCTCGAGCTGGCCCCGGACAACATGAAGGCGCATTACTACCTCAGCCAGGCGCAGCTCGAGCTGTCGGACTACGATGAGGCGCTCGCGCACGCGCTGCGCGCACACCAGCTGTGCGCCCAGACCAATGACAAGTCGCTCTCGTCGGTGACGGCGCAGGTGCTGAGGTGCAAGAAGGAGAAGTGGGAGGACGGCGAGAAGAGGCGAGAGCGCGAGGACGCCGACCTCGAGGCCGAGCTGGTGGCCCTCCTGGAGAGGGAGAGGGACTCGGCCGTCGCCGGGCTGAGCGACGAGGGGGACCGGCCCGAGGTGGAGCACGAGTACGAGACCAAGCTGGAAAGGTTACGGGCCGCGTTTGAGCGGTCGCGTTCCGCCGCCTCGAAAAGGATGGTCGTGCCGGACTGGGCCATCGATGACATCGGTTTCGGATTTATGGTTGACCCCGTTATGGTGAGCAGGCCTTATCTGACCCCATCGCCTCCAAAACAAAGTCCCCTTATTCGTCGTCTCTACAACTAGTAGATATCTTTCTGGAAGTCCTCATGCTGATGTAAACTGCTCTCTTTTTTTCGCCCTCGTCCAGACAAAAACCGGCAAGTCATACGAGCGCGCCACCCTGATGGAGCACCTCCGCCGCCACCCAACGGATCCCCTAACCAGGGAGCAGCTCTACCCCTCCGAGGTGCGGCCCAACCTGGGCCTCAAGCAGGCGTGCGACGAATTCTTGAAAGAGAACGGATGGGCGGTCGACTGGTAACACCCGCCATCTCGCCCTATATAAGCCGTTTCTCTCCCGATGCGCCAGAGCGCATCGGCCGCCCAGGCAATATCTCAGTCCCCCATCAAGTTGCTATTTTGTTGTTGTTTTCTCTATCTCTGTCCGTTTGGTCCTTGGTATTGGGACCAAGTCTCTGGGATATATACCGTGGGTACAGGGTTCACCTCGCATAGCATGGCGTTTAAGGAAACGGATGGGATCTCAAGGTGGCAATTTGCTTATGGGAAGACACGCGACACCCAATTGCCTTTGTTTCAATGGTCTAATTTTGTACCTTATACGAGAGCACATATGGACCTGATGGCGGGCACGACGGAATGCCTTTTTCTTCTGATAATGTTTAGGTTTTTGTTTCCTAGTCGATATTCACGTCATGATCGGTTGACTATCTTGATTCCGATCTCCCCTCTTCTGTTTCTTCCCCCTTATCATTTCTTTTTTACTGTTTCGAAGAGTTTTATCATTAGCATGATACTCTGAGGCTATCCGGTTTGCCCACTGCCTCTCCCTCGAATGGCAAGGCAACGCAAGGATGCAAGTGAGGAAGAAAAAGAAATAATAACAGGGATGGAATACCCTTTTTTCTTCCATCCAGGGATCATATCGGCGGGCGGCCTCCCATGGCTAGGTCGCCTTAATCTATATACATCGAATCAAATGGAAAGGAGAATTTGGAAGCCCCTGGAAGCGCCCTGGAAGGAATCTGTCAGGGGAAGGCTCAAGCAGCAGCATCAGGTCACCATGGCCAGCCGGGCCCTGATTCTTTATGAAGATTCTCCTCATCCGATTCGTCCTGCTCTCCCGCCTGGCCTACTTGTCTGTTGTCGGCCTCGGCCTCTCTCGTCAAGCCGTTGAGCGGGACCTTAGACTTGCGGCCAACCGCCGGCGTCGGCGCCCGACTGCAGGCGAACGTCTCCCGGCCCCATGAACAAACCACGGGCCCGCATGGCCCGACGCGGTCCTCTCCACGTCGTTCATGATCTGCCACGGGCTAAGAAGAGGAGGGTCGGAGACCGGAGTGGGCAGCAGAGAGGGCCCCCCAAGTATATGGGAGAGAAGCAGTCTCGGAAGGAGGCAGGTGTATAAAATGAGGACGAGGCGGCTGACCCGACCCTCTTCGAGGCAGCAAGGATACGTCTGTTCTAGTTTTCCAGACATTCTGTATCCTGCCTTGCCTATGCAGCACCGGAGGGGGCCTACAGACAAGACAAGACATGGATAATGCAAGCAAGGCAGACGAGGTCGGGTGTATCGCGAAAAGGCATGTTCAGTCATGCCTCTCTGCGTAGGCGTATTCGTGTTAAGCCAGCAGGTTTAACAGAGGTAGGCAGACTAGAGCGAAATGTCCTCCAGCTTGCGCAAGTCATGAACCCGCCCGGCTTATCCTGATATCCATAGTATGCCATGCCATCCGATTTGCTCGTATATCATCATGTTCATACAAGCTGAGTGCTAAGCCTCAACCCGCCCCCGCGCCACCGCGTCCCCGCACCACCGATGCGTGCATGCCAGGTTCTAAACATGACATGAGGATGATAGCCCGTACTTGCCAAGTATACCAACTCATAAACCCTCAGCTCCTCTTCCCAAGCAGGTCTTCGTAAGCCAAGGCCCAGGGAAAGGATGTCGAGCGGTCACCAGTCCTGTAGTATATACAAGCCACGTGTTGCACGCCCACTCCTCCACCCCCTCCTCCTCGCGTCCCCTTTCCCCGATCCAAACATGCTGAGTGTCCTCATTGAAATAGGCGTGCTACCCAAATAGGATGGGAGAACCCATGCAGCCAAAAGGCTTGTTTCTTGTCGTTGTCGTCGTGTCAAAGGTAGGGTAGGTACGTGTGTGTAATATGTACAGGTACAAGAACAAGATGTCCCCGTTCCCATGCCTTTTCCCAACCGCCAATGTCGTTAGTTGTTGTTACATGGTGCTGTTACAATGCCTACACCTAGGCGCCAACAAAAAGAAAATGACAAAATAAGAGCCAAAAAATATGTTCAGCGAAGGTAGCGAGGTTTCGTGGAGGCCCAGGTGAGTGTCGTGACCTGGGATCGTCGTCGCCGTTGTCGTCATCACGTCCTCAGCTTCATGATGGACAACGACGACTAGAAGGCCCTGGGCCGGGTTCCGTTTTGGTTTTTTTGCCAAATGCATCCTAACGTTGTGTTGGGGTTCGTACGCTCGCAGAGTATCCCAGCAGTGGGAAAGAGACAACGAGGTCATCATATAAACGCCCCGGTGCCCCCCCTCGGAGGCGAGTGTCTCCTCTGCCCAGACGGCGGAGGTGGCGAGGTGCCGTCGCCGCCGCGGTTCGAGCTGCCGCCGGGGGTCCCTCGGCCGTCCCCGCCCCTGCCGTCGGTCCACCCGCTCCGCTGGGACTCGTACTCGGCCAGGTCCGCCTTCTCCTCGTCGTCGTCGCCGCTGATCCGCCCGCCGGGCGGCGAGCTCGTGATGCCCCGCCCATACTTGGTTGACTTGTCGTCCGAATAGAAGCCACCCCGGACCGCAGCCGCCGCGTCGTCGTCGTCGTCTTCGTCGGCCTCCTCGTCATATCGAGGCAGGGCCGGCATCGACCGCGAGTCACCCGTCACCAGGCCCAGCCGCTCCTCCTCCGTGGCCTGCCTGACGTGCGGGTTCGAGTACCCCCTCGAGGCGGTGCCGGGCCGAGTTGGGGGCCGGGCGCCGTGGTGGTCGTCCGCCCCGTCGCTGCCCGTTGCGCCGCCCGCCGAGGCGTGCTGCTGGTGCCTCCGGAAGACGTTATGGAAGCTGAAGGTCCTGCGCGCCGACTGGCCGCCGTGGGGCGGCGGCGTCGGCGGCGGCCCGAGGCTGCTGGCTTCGCTGCCGCGGGAGCCTACCCTCTCGTCCCCGGGTCGTGCGTGCCGGCTGTGACTGCTGCCTGGTACGCTTAGTTTGCTGGCGTTGCCCGAGATGTGAAGACCACCGTCCTTCCCATGGTAGTGGCCAGATTCTAGATCCCGGTTCTGGGGCGGGAACGAGATCTCCGTCAGCTGTACAGGATGCATCGGACTCTGCACCTGCTTGCCGGCGTCTTCGTGCGGCTGGCTTTGGTTCTGGCCCGACACTAGGATACTCCTCGCCCGGGTGCGGATGGTGCCCACGATGCTAGAGAGGCCGCCTGGAGTGCCCTGCCTCTCAAGGGCGTCAAGCTCCTCTTGTGTCGGGAAGTGCGACCACCCAAGTGGTGGATGCGGGGTCTGAGGGAAAGGGGGGAACGGGCTGGTTCCGGTCCCGGACCGAGACCGTTGGCTCGAGTATATGGTCCTCCGCCGGCGGAGGCCGTCCCACTCGAACTGGGGCTGTCCCTCCTCGTTGACAGCCTCCAGAGTTTCCAGCCGCTTCTCCTCGTGCAGCCGTTTGAGCTCTTCTGCCTCCATCTTCTGCCTCGCACTAGAGAACCTTCGGACAATGGCGGCTGCGCCACGAATGGCGTCGGCCTTGGGATCTGTTTCGGGCTGTTCCTGCTCCGCGATCGTTTGGATCTGGTCCAGGTCGCCCGCGAACACGGCCGAGTCGGGCACGTCCTTGGCGGACTTGGACAGCTGGAGCAGCACGACGCCGGCACAGATGGTCAAGAATCCATTCACAACAGTGATAATGGATGGCACTGTCCCCTTGAACCCGCGGAAGAGAACTGCCGACGTGATGATGGTTGTACTTGTGAAGTACACGTAGTAGGTGGGTGTAACCATGGCAGCATTGAATAGGTTGAGAGCTTTCTGTGTAAGAGGGGAACCTTGGTCAGCATACAAGCAGCTTCTTTCCTCGGGAATTATGCAATTCGCTGCGGACATCGAACTCACGTTTAGATAAACGATCTCGGTAAGTAGCGTAGAGATGACGAAGACCAGTAGGACGTATATAAACCACTGGTTAAACTGGGGCTTCCCGCCGATTTGAGTGATAATCGCAGCGCCGAGGCCCTGCGTGGCAACCACGCTCAACCCGCCGATCCAGCTGCAGATCGAGATGTAGACCAGCATGTTCTTCTTCCCCCACCTGGGGCCGGCGTACAGCGCTGTGGCCACGGAGCCGAGGATGATGACGCCCGTGTAGCTCAGGAAGCCCGGCGAGATGACGAACTCCTGCATCTGCTCGATGTTGGCGACAGACGAGTCCTGAGGCGCGTTCATGACGATGACGACGGAGCCCACGATGCAGAGGAAGCAGGCAACCTTGCCCACCATGCTGAGGCGCTCCTTGAGGAAGATGGCCGACAGCACGGCGCATATGACCACCGAGAGCGCGCCCAGGGGCGTCACCAGGATCGCGTCCGTGAAGGCGTAGGCGACGAAGTTGCATATCTCGCCCACGATCATCAGGGTCATGCCCGACCACCACCAGGCGTTCTTGAGGTACCCGTAGCCCTCCCCGGCCACCTCGTTGTACTTCTCGTTGGCCGCAAGCAGGCCGTGCTTCTTGAGGACGAACGACGACCCGATGAACGCCCCTGACGACACCGCCAGGATGATGCCGATGACCTTGAATATCGGAGGTCTGGCAGCCGCAGCCTCGGCGGATCCGCCGCCGGCTCGGGCGTAGAGTTCGTGTGCGGTGACGAGCATATCCGCGGCCTGCTCCATCGTGGCGTCCATGGCGGAGGAGGTGGTGCTTGGATACTTATGCGCAGACGACGAACGGGGAGCTCGCCGTTGCGGAGGGGTGGGAGACTCGCTCGGGCGATCAGTATGCCGTCCTCCTCGGTAGCTTCTCTTTCTATGATATTCTCATATGGGTTGAAGTCTTTCTGACCAAACAAATAGCTAGTCTAGGTAGGCAATTAGGTAGGAACCTTTGGTAGAAATCAAAGAAGGACGAGGAATAAGGATGGAGAAGGAAAGGCCAGTGTGGGTAGCAAAAAGCCCTGAGAGCCTGTCTCCCAATGGCGATTTTATTGACGTATGTTTGGGACACACAGGGATCTATCTTGGTTGGGGGAGAGATAATACTAAAAATGGCTAGTGGATGGGGCGGGGCTGGGAAGGAAGCCCGCCTATTCGGCCGCCAGGTGTGGGTGACAGGGGACCAGGGCGCGCTGCAGAGTTCTCGACCTTCCCACCCTCCCCAGCAGCACGAGCGTTTTCAGTTTCGCGGTCCACCTCAGCTGCAGTGGGCTTGCGTGGCCGGGATACGGGGTTGGACACACATTCAATGGTGCACTTCCCAAGCTCAACAGCAAACTGACTGCAGTTTCTAACTATATCTTCAGAGGAATCATTCATGTGTCAGCGGAGATGTTATATCTACTTACCCAGTAGGTAGGTAGGCGGGATGGCCCATCCAGAATCGACGAGCCTACATACCCGCCCAGTTACGCCGTACGTACTGCTTAGGCCCGCGGCACCTCGGTTTCTCTTTCCCCATCCCTTTCGGTTGGCCGCCAAGCGACTTCGACTTCGTGTTGCATAAGAAACGTCCTGAACATCAGCACTTAGGGACGAAACTATCGACAAGGTTCCGGTTGAAAATCTTTGGGGTCGTGGGGATGATGTTCTGGCCCTCGGGTCTCTTCCTTGCCTCTTTGCCTCCTGAGCTGCCTGTGAGCCTCAGAAGCAAAGCAGTGGATTCTGGATTCTGAATTCGCTCTCAATCATTGCCATCCAAGCTTTCCTCAGTCAGCATGATGATCGTTAAGTCGGCTCACGGGACTTTCATTTCCTTAGATGTGCGACCACTCAAACCATTTCTCAATGCTCGAGATCCCCCCAGCCAACACCTCAAGCACGTCACTGGGCCGGCGCTCGTTGCCATCTCGAGAGCACAGGGTAGTATCTCTCTGTCGCAAGCCAGGCAAAGAGTCTCAGAGGGTCGCATCGGGAGGATGCCAGTTGTGATGTCAACGGCTGCAGGGGATCTGCCCCTCCTTCCAGAATCTGATAGGCCACGACGGGCGCCACCTGGAACGATTCTCACTCCTCCTCCGCAATCCGCAAGAACTCCTACCCCCTGGTCTGGTTTCTTCCTGCAGTTCCTGGGACCCTGACGCCTAGATAAGAATAATCCGTGCCCAGGCACGCCAGGATTTCCCAGGATGAATGACGAACAGGAGAATGCTAGAAGAGGCGCGGGATAAATCTCCGCAACTGCGTGCCGTTGGCCGCTATTGGCAACCCATCCTGCCCATCCTGTCACCGAATGTGGTGATAAGAAAAAACCCCTCACCCAGCTTCTGCCCCCCACACGTGTACAGTTCAGCTCTCTTGGTCAGGCCCAAGTGGTCTGAAAAGAAGAACCGACTGGCAGAGAATAAGCAAAACCTGCTAGCTGGAATCGACCCAGTTTGCCAGACGAGCAGGACAGCAGGTCTTGCGCTGAGATGGCAGGCAGGGCAGGGTACCGGTGGTCCGAAACCGTGCATCGCACCACAGCTGCTGCAGACTCGAGAGTTCGAATCCGCACCTCTGCTTTTGCCCCAATGTTTGCTCAAGCAGTGTGTGCTCGCTTGCGACGGCGAGTGTGGCAGGACTCCCCCCTCATTGGCCTCTGATTCGCGCCGCAGGGGGCTTGGGGGTGATAGCCTAAAGTCTGCGCGGGCTGGCATGTCGCACGAGGGGTCTATTTTACGTCTGCTCTTTCTCCTTGAGGCCCGCAAGATTCTTGATCCACCCAGACGTGCCAGACATGCCATTTTTGCTTGGTCTTCGTCTCAAAAAGATGTCCGCTCGCCTTCCTGTTCACACATCTTGCGCACATATTGGGGCTGTGCTGCATCAAGTTTTCCGTCAAAGCTGTGGCCCCTGGGCCGATGAACCGACTCCCATTTTGCTCACGATCGATCCGTCGGTGCGGCCTGGTCTCCAATCATGGTACACTACTCTCTGGGCACGTGGTATGGCACATGAGATTCCAAGTGCAGTCCGCCCTGAATGATGCCGAATGGCAGCGCGCCCAACTCAAAATGACCCGTCCCAGAGCTTAATCCCCTAATGCGTACTACCCCTACTAGTCTAGGTGTATGCAGTACACCTGCTCTCCATCAAGGTGCTGTACTATTTGGGCGATCAAGGCAGGCCAAAAACAAGGCCCTTGAACAGCTTGTGCGTTAGAGCGCGATTGTCTAGTCTCTAGGTTATTTTATTTTTATTTTTTTTACATCTACTTCTGAGATGAAGCGATACTGCGGAAAGGGGTAATCCTTTGGGGATAACTGAAGAGACCATACAAATCACCGCCAGGGATGACCACGATCCTATTTGATCCTATCGATGCCAGAAAGGCTTGTTGCTCAGTGTCAATCCTTGGCAATCCCGATCATTTGCCTGCCAAGGACAATCGCCTCCCGGCCCCAAGGGTCCTCCAACGACCTCAGTTAATAAACCAAGGTCACTTTTATGATATTACCCGTTCTGCCTTCACTTTCCACAAAATCCAGCTATCGAGGCCCACCAAGGGGCGTTTAATGCTTTTCTAATGTTTGCTCTTCAATTCATTAACGCGTCTTTCCCGCATTGCCCGCCTCGGAGCTGGAGCGGGAAAAGGAAGAAACCCAAAAAATAATAAAAAATAATAAAAAATAAGGGAAGACATCTCCGGTCGTGGCAGAGGCGCTAGAGGACTTCCATCGACGCCACACCCGATGCCTATACACCAGTTGCATCTCGCTCGCGGTCAACGTGCTCTGCTTAACCGGAGGCAATCATGATGTGATGTCAGCTCTGGATGCTTCCATCAGCTACGCCGCCTGGATCCAGCCCCCAAAAAACCATCGCTTGTTGACGCCTTTCCCTTTTTTTTTCTCCCCCTTTTGTCCATTCCAAAACTGGGTAGTCTATGACTCTGGGGGATCCTCAACGGCAGTGGCCTGCCTCCCCCGACATAAGCCTAGACAAGTGCAGGCATCACCATCACATCAGCCAGGCAGGCTGTCAGAGGTGTTTTCTTTTCCCCCACACTTCTACCCAACTGGCGAGATATCTCCTATTAGTTGATCTGCGAAAGATTGTGGCTCTCATCATTCGAATTAAATTTCTGACGTGCTGTGGGCAAGATGGACCGCCACGACTATACATGTGTATCTAGCTAGCTTCTGCCGCCTGTGGATGAATGGGCACCCTTGTCTGTCCGATCCCTGAGGATCTCCCCGATATTAAATATGAACAAGGCCACACGGTAGTCCAATAAGTGTTGGCCTGCGGGAGAACCGCTTGGCCCTGCAGGTGTATGGGAATGCACAGGTTAGCTATCAGTTTCCTCCGACTGTCACTCTATCACTTTGCTTGATCCGCGAGCCGGCAGCCTTATCCAGGGCGTTATTGGTTATCGTGGTTCATGCTGCCTCCCGCTGTTCTATAATCCTTGACTCCAGAGGACCGCGTCTCTCCCTCATTTCGAGCGTCGTTGATGAGCGATGTGACGGCGGTTGGCTGCCTGCCGAACTATCCGTCCTCAAGCCTTGTATATTGTATAAACAGGAGGACGGTCCGTGAGCGAGACGTGGCGCCCAGCCCGATCTTCTCATCCATTCCTTTTCTGTCCTTCTTTCTCACCTACCCACCCACTCTCGTTTATTCAACGTCTTGGCCATGCACGCAAGGCCAATACTGACGGTCTCCTTGGCTGCGCTGCACAGCACATGTGTTCTCTCCGCCGCCCCTCGCTTCTTTTTGGCTGCTGCGGACAGCACCATCACCTCGAAAGATGAAGGCGAAACTCTAGAAACTGGCAGCATCCTAGGCAAAAGGGATGTTCAAGCCGGTGGGAAGTGCGGCAGCTCAGGGGGGAACGCGATCTGCGCCGCAGGACTGTGCTGCTCCGAGGTGGGGGTATGTGGTTCGGACTCGGGCGCCTGCGTCGCACCGGGCTGCCAGCTCTCCTTCGGCCCGGCCTGCGACGGCAACAAGACCCCGCCTGGACGAGACACCTCGGCGGTGCCGCGGCCGCTGTTCGGGAACGTCCCCTACGGCGTCGACCTTAGCCACTGCCTCGTGGGCGGCAAGGTCGCGCTCACCTTCGACGACGGCCCTTACATCTACACGAGCGAGCTGCTGGACCTCCTGAAGCGGAACGGGGTCAAGGCCACCTTCTTCGTTGTGGGCGCCAACGGCGGCAAGGGCCAGATCAGCGACCCGTCGTCGGGGTACAGGGACATCATCACGCGCATGTACCAAGACGGCCACCAAGTCGGGAGCCACACGTGGAGCCACCAGGACATGAGCGCCATCACGGCGCAGCAGCGCCGGGAGCAGATCGTGAGGAACGAGATCGCCATTAGCAGCATCCTAGGCGTCATACCAACCTACTTCCGGCCGCCTTACACGCGGGTCAACGGCGATGCCATGAACGACCTCAAGGCGTTTGGGTACCATGTGGTGAGTAAACTTCCCAGCGTGGCATCTGGCAATCTTGCTTGTTCCCCTTTCCTTCTGCTGCTACTCCGATGAAACCGCCTTTTACTGATGGAACATGAAAATCGCCCCCTCACTCCCCGATTCCATCGCCTTGTCATACCGACAGACCAACTATGACATCGACACCCGCGACTGGGAAGGCGACTACGCGTACTCGCGCAACCTCTACACCTCAATCCTAGCCGGGCACAGCCCTTCCTCCTCCTCGTGGGTCTCCATCGCCCACGACATCCAGGAGGGCACGGTGCACGGCTACGCCCAGTACATGATCGACCAGGCCCGCAAGATGAACTACCAGCTCGTGACGATAGGCGAGTGCATGGGCGACCCGCCGGCGAACTGGTACCGCGACCCTTACACGGGGCAGCCGCACGACCCGTCCGGACCGATAGTCAAGGTGCCGCCGGCCTCGTCGGAGTCGTCGTCCTCGACAGCCCCCTCATCATCATCCCCACCCCCCTCGAACACCTCGAAGCCATCCTCATCCAGCTCTCCTTCGTCGACGACATCCCCGCCGTCGCCGTCGAGCAAGCCCTCCATCACCCCGACTTCAGTGTCGAGCTCCAACTTCGGCGCAGGGACGGGCGGCAAGAGCGGCGAGTCCACTAAGGCCTCGTCCGCCAGTAGCAGCACCGTCTCTAGCCCGGCGGCCGCCACTTCCGCCCCCTCGGGCGCGATGGCGCCTGATCCCGGAAGGGCGACCTCTGCCCTCCTTCTTTTCCTCTGCATGGCTCTCGCCGTTGCGGGCTGAATCACAAAAAAAACCCTATCCGCTTTCCACAACCCCCTAGTGCGGTAGGTGTAGGATAGCAATGGAGGAGAGGGGGAGGTTCAGGCTCACTCAGCCTAGTCAAGTTTCCTTCGAGGGGAGCTCGGGTTTTGGCTGTCGGGTTGTTCGCGAGGGTAGTCCACCTCCTTCGTTCCGGCCTTACTATGCGAAATTTGTGGCCAGTCGAAGGAGGACGAGCGAATCCAAAGTCGTATCTCCCGGCTGATGAAGGGGATCTCGATTTTCTTTTTGTCTTCCTTGCCCTATAACGGGGCAACAAAGGAGGGGTCCGGACCCTGAACTAATTCGAAAGGGAATAATAACTCGGGAGAGATATATGGTCTCAAGCAACGTAAAGGTACATACCTCAAATTTCAGTGATCAGTCAAATGCCTACCGAGCGGGCTTATATCCCTCAGTTCGAGCTGTCAGTCTACGGTGTACTTGACCATGACATCTTCGCACGGTAGCATGAGCTGCCGAAGAATGGTAAGGCTTGGCTGCCCTGTTAATTTATAGAATAGAATATTCCCCTTTTCTTTCTTGTTTCCTTCTTTTTTGTTTTGTCATAGCCAGTCAGCGTGCAAGCAGGCTCTAGGATCTGCGATATAGAATTCCTGCCACGACAGCTCAGCCTCGGTCGTGGCATTGTCCCAGCCGCTGAAAGGAAGCCTGTCGTGGTGTGCCCGGACATCTGTTCATGTTGCTTCCGCACAAAAGTTCAATGACGTCGCTCCATCCCATCATCACCAAATCCTGGCGAGTAGTACGACTGCTTGCTCCCAAGTCCCAATAACCAAGCGAGGAGTTCCACGGGCCAAGAGGCCCAGGCGAGGTCGCAGATTGCTACAATGAGGCGTCGCAGGATGAGGCGCCCCTTACTCTGCGTGATCCACATGCACTGCCGAGAGGACAACTCGGGTCCAGAGATCCCCCATTGAAAGCCTAGGCTGTCCTTTCCCTTCCGGGACGCTGGATTTCCTTTCCATCTCCTCCCTCCGCTATTCGCAGGCTCCCTTATTTGAGATTCGCCGCGATGTGTATTTCTTAGTCTGGTTTAGTACAGGGCAGGGCACACCTCGGCTGAGCCAACCTACGTCCAAACGGCCCACAGGCTACGAAAACATGACAAACTCACAGAAGTGCGCGGGGGATAGACGGCAAAAAAGTTTCCAAGTAGCTCTTTTTCATGTATAACAGCTCTTGTTTGATTTTGTTACAGCATGAAAAGAAATTTGAAGAAAAAATTTGAAAATAAGGGAAATGGTAGGGTAGGAAGCCACCTCATCATCAAAGTCCCCCATTATTCCCGGAAGAAGGGCCCCCAAGTTGAGGCGCAGGTAAAAAGAAACGGGAGAAAACGACACAACCCCAGAACAGAAAACAGCCCCAATCAACCCAATACATGCCAGTCTCAAACCGTATATCATAATAAGGTCAGCAGCACACTGGTATCATCATCAAAGCCAAAGCCAAAGCGGAGCGCACTAGTCCAGATGCTACACCATAAACCCCCATTCAGACGCCCAGCGCACCGTTGAAGGCGTTGACGGCGGCCTGTCCCTGCAGCCCCGCGAGGCTGCCGGCGGCGTCCTGGCAGGCGGCGATGGCCTCATCCGAGGCGCCGCACGGGCTGCCCAGCTGGCCGCAGATGAAGTTGGTGATGATGGCCGGGTTGAGCGCGGAGCCCTGGCTGAACTGGGCCCGGTCTGCGGGGGCGAAGCTGCCCTCCTTGCGCCCGTCGAACAGGCCGAACTGGATGCCCGGGTTGGCGCAGTCGCCGAAGTCGAGCGCCTGCCGGCGCTGCTTGCGGTTCACCTTGACGGCCCGGCGCGCCACAGCCCACCGCCTTGTCACCGCCGCAGCCGAGGCCGCGATCGAGGCGAGGCAGTCCTGCTGCTGCTGCTGGCACTGCGCCGTCCCGCCCTGCAGCTGCCCGCTGTTGGCCGCGTTGAAGCAGGCGTTGTTCTGGATGTCGCACGAGCGCGTCAGGGCGGCGTTGGCCTGCAGGAAGGTCGCGCCGTTGACCTCGAAGGGCCGGTCCGAGGCAGGGTCGAAGCTGACGGCCGGGGCCGCGCCGCCCAGGGCACCGTCGAAGCTCTGGACGTTGGCCACGGCGGCGGAGGCGCCGGCACCAGCGTTGTTTCCGGCGTTGTTTCCGGCGTTGTTGCCCGCGTTGGCATTGTTGCCCGCGTTGGCATTGTTACCAGCGTTGGCATTGTTACCAGCCGCAGCGCACCCGTTGGCCGCACCAGCCGTGGCGTTACCCGCGGCAGCGCCGGCGCCGGCGTTGACACCAGCAGCAGTGACGGCGATCTGGATCTCGGCGTTGCTGACCTCAATGACCAGCAGGTTCTGCGTGATGATGCAACCCAGGACGTCGCCGATCACGTTGCACGTGTTGCCGGCGGCGGTCGGATCGCCCAGCTCGCCTGGCTCAAAGGTGCCAGCGTTGACGGCCAGCAGCGGATCGCCACCAATGGAGGCGATCTGGATGGCCAGCGTGAGGATCGTGTTCTTGTTGTTGGCGATGCCCTCGGGCGAGGCTGGATCCTGGATCTGCGTGAGGGCCGCGATCTCGGGGTTCACCGCCTGGACAGTCGTGCAGAGCTTGCTGGCGAGACCGACGCTGCCAGTGTTGCGCTCGAGCGTGCGATACAGAAGCGCGTTAACCTGGCCGTCCAGGTTGCCGGCCGCCTTCTCGTTGGTGAAAGCCTGGTCGGCGATGATCTGCTGCAGGCAGTCCAGGTCGGCCTCGTCCACATCACCCGCGCCCAGGGCCGCCGCCGCGTTGCCCAGGAGGGCGAAGATGGCGTCCTGGATGTTGAGCGGGTTGTTCAGCTGCAGCGAGACGGTGGCAGCGATGACGATGGGCTCGTGGGAGTGCTCCTGAGGAACCTCGGCCACGGCCAGACTCGCAAGCGCGAGAAGCGCAGTGGAGGCGTAGTACTTCATGGTGACGGTATGTGATATAGGGAGTCGTTACAATCAACGATGGTCTTAGGGGGGAAAGAATATAGAGGGCCGGCCTAAAACAGACAACAAGCTATTGCACCTAACAAATAAAGCCTTTATCAAAAAGAGCGTAGGACAAGTTCGCAGAACTGTACAGAAAGAAACGAAGACGAAGCGAAAAGAATGAAAAGAGTGGTGAAGAGGCTGCAAGTGCTGAAAGAGCGTGTTGACTGAAGGACAGAAGAACAGAATCCCATCATATCCGGGACACGCAGATGCTCTTATATACGGCATGAAGAGGAGCTGGCCAGGTCAGAAGATCAAGCCCACCTGCCGCGTCTACGCCCATCCAATTTGGCCGTCTCCTCGTACCGCCCTGTAAGAAGTCGGCGCCAGGGGGGCAAACAGAACTAGCGAGGCATACCGAGAGCCTCAGATCGGTGGGCCGGCGGTTCCACCAGTTGGAGCATCTGTGGGTTGGATGGGGATGGAGATGGGATAGGCTGGGCATGGATGGCTTGACACTTGACAAGGGGGATCTTGTTCCGTCGATCATGACGGTCAAAGGATGTGAGATGGCGTTCTGGTGGGCGGAGAAAAACTCCAGACGAGCCGTTGCCCTGGAAGACGCATCTCGGTTGCAGTGAGCTCCGGAACGAAATCCCTTCATCAAGGGTTGGGGTGATATGCCGTAGCCGCACTGGTGTTTGTGTTGCGGGTGTACACTAGTACGTAGGTGCGGCGAGGTCTGGCTGCCAAGCCCACACCAGAAAGGCCTTTCAGGCCAAGAGGAGCTAGCCGAAGTGACGATGTCCCTGTCAACCGGCTGTCAACCGATGTGGTTGCTGAGCTGCCCTGACCGGCCCTGAACGCCAGGTCCCCGTGTTTGGGGAGCTTGTAGCAAGGAGCTTCCGTGGCCACTTGCGTTTGTTTGACCGGTGACAATGTAGCCCTTGGCAATATTCCATAACCTTAGAGGCTGCCTAATCGACCGCAAATTCGCAGACAAACGGTCCCAACGGATGGATCAGAAATCTAGATCTCCTGCCAGATTCTTGCTAATTCTGGCAGCTAACATCGTGACCACTTGGTCACTGTTGGTGGGGCGTCAGCAGCAGATTGAATCTGGAAGCCAAAGTGCCGTATGAAGCCATCGAAGCCATCGTCATTTCTTCATAATCATTCCCACCGGAGATAGTGTTAATAGACAAAAAACACCGGTAAAGTGGCCGACCGGGTAGAAGCCATCCATACTGTTGGCGAAGGCAATGAAAGCCGTGTTCATAATGATTTGCATCATAGACTAGGTCGACGAAGTCGCCAAGGATGCACGGTGAGGGCTTGTTCAGGAATTCAGGCTTCAGGGTTGTGTAAAATTCTTGCAGCCAGAATGCCAAGACCTTACTCGGTTCAGCGCAACCGAGGGGTGGCTAAGGTGACTTGGAGAAATTGTCCATCGAGAAGATGGCAAAGTCCCTTCATCCGCCATCAGAATCAGATCCTTCCAATGTTGGATGAAATATGAAGTCGAAGGTGACGCAGGAATTCGTAGCAGAAAGTCTAAGATCAGACGGATGTTGGCACGTCTGATGTCTCAGCCAGGCGGGGCCTTGCTGAAAAGGCAGTGAGAGCCGCACCCAAAAGCGGATAAGCTACGTCCTAAACCCACTGAGGAGGGTCCGTTCCTTCTTAGCGAAGCGGTTCTCTGGGACAGCAAAGTTTCGGGTACTTCGCCTACTTTATTGAACAGTAGGGAGGTTCACCAAACTTTGCTTTGTCCAGAGGTACCAGCAACCCTCTCGCGGACCCTCTTGCGGACCCTCCCCAAGCCCCATGAGATTTTCTTTCTCGACTGCATTGACAATCGGAAAATTCCTAAAACAGTTGAATACAACTGGTTAGTTGGAGAAAGCTCTCCCAACTGTCACCAGTCACCTCATACGGATACCTTTGGCAACCTAATAACCATACGTATTCTCCAAGTCCTCCAGACTTGAGTTAGGCGACATACCGCACGTTCGCCCTCGCTACAGTCTCTCCAACCGATAGTCCCGCAACCGGTGTTTCTTGTTCGTCGTCTGCGCTTCACAATATGCTTGACAGGCCTATGGTTTGGAAGTTGGGATGACCCCCGCGAAGAGCAATCCCCCAACGACTTGAAGTCCAGGAGCAGATCTCCTGCCAGCCGCCCCAGGTGTCCCCGGTACTATTTGCTCAAGACCGCCGCTTGGCGTTTTGCCAGTCAAGTCGACGCGCAATGGCGGACATCAGACGAAGACGAGATGAAAGGGCAGCCGGGACGGTTGGTATTCTGTTCTTTTGTGTCTTACAAGGCGTTTCCTGTCTCCTCTAAAACCCCCCCGTCCATGATCCGGCGCTATTCATCCTTGACCACACCCTCCCGATCTCATTTCCCCAGTCTTCGGCATCGAGAGGTGACGGTGGGTGTGACTGCACTGGGCTATGCAGTCCGCCAGATCTCATCTAGGTAACCTTGCAAGAGCCTCAGATCTGAAGGGCGCCTCTTCATTACACCCGCACATGGCCCTCTTGACTCCCTACGTACGGGAGTTAGTAGTCTTTACACGCGCCTTCCCCCCCCCCACAGCACCGTCTGAAGGGAGTTTTAGAAGACCGAATGGAAGAATGTGAAGCAATCCATCGAGCGATACGGCACAGCTGACGCTAGGATATCACCCCTACATCGTCCGTTCAGCGGACGTGAACGGACGATTGCTGGGGCCCCTCAGCAGACGCTCTCTTGCTCAACATCAACAGCCTCGCTGACTCACGTCATATTCCAGCTGTTCCGGCAAGGTCATGGGTGTGTCCCTGGGCTCTCACAGTCCGTTAGAGTTCGGCTGAACCAACAACACACGGTATGGACACACTAGACTAGTGTAGACTCCTAGCATAAGCATGGATGTCGAAATGTTGCCTTCACGAGTGTGAGCGTTAGTTTATGTCTGGCTATTGGCGGCAAAGGCATAATCACGACCGCCACATCCCACAGCATGCCCTGACGCCGCCCCCCTTCCCCTTTCCTTCCCGTTTGCCCTCTTCCTTCCTGCACAAACGCGGCGCTGCATGAACATGTGGGCGGCCATCTATGAGAAACTGTCGCACAATAGACCGGTCATGCATGATCTGCACTCTGCAAAGAGATCGAAAGCATTTAGTGCTCACGGGGCTGATCATTAAAATCAATACTTTATGAAAGACAGGACCTTGCTGCCATCCCCTTACATGCTACGTAATAGTCACAGCTACGAACAAGTCTGCTGCCTTACAGGCATTCCCCAAAGACCTCATTTCTTCCTGTCATCCCAAGAGTATCCCAGTCGGCCCCGGCCGGTCTGCCCTGGCATGTCATTTGTCTTTTTGCGCCGGCTATCTTCTCTGACAGTCGTTCCTGGCAAGGTCAAGAAGTTGATAAGTAGGTGGTGGGAGGGAAAGCCCACTCAAGAAACAAATGAGTACGTATGCTTCAAAAAGTCGCAAGCAGAAGATCATGATGATGGTCCCTGTGTCATGTTTCCTTGGTGCGGCTGCCCTTCTGCCAAAATTCACCATGGTTCGTGCCTATGCTCACTCCCATCTTTTCAAGATTTGGTACCGACGCACCGGCTAGCTCTTTAGCCGTACCGCACATCACGCCCGTCCAACCTGAGGCTTGTAAGGTTTTGTCTTTTTTTATTCAAATCCCCAACAACTCTCTCGACCCAAGCGTTGGCTCTACGGTGATCGCCTATATGTGAACTTGCGAAGAAGTGCATATGATCATACACAGGACATCGTCACGAGGAGCGACGTTGACGACTCGCTCGACCACTGGATCACTCACTGGGGAGTCTGGAGAATCCCCGAGGTTTATTCCAAAGACGAGGCCGATCAAGCTTGTAGAGCCTCAGAGCTTAAATGACGCCAATCATTTCCCAGCTCAGAAACCCGGATGGCCCTAGAGGTCTCCTGCAGGCAGGCTGGTCATAACCTAGTCCTGCCCGCAAGATGAAGCAATCTGGTCCTGATGGAGTCGGTTGGAAACATGATCAACGACTGAGCAGGATGGGGCCCTGGCGTGAAAACATGTCCGTTCTAGAGATAATGATGTCGGTTTCCATGTGCTTGGTGTTCTTTTCAAACCACCCTCGAAGGCTTTCGTCATGTTCTTGTTTTGTACAATGGCATTGCTTGGAAGGGCCCAATCTCGTGCTTCTTCGTCGAACACTAGACATGCCCAGCCGTTATGCGTTGCTCAGTCCGGCGACGTCTATAGAATCGAAACCAAACAAACATCGGCGAGCGATCATAAAAAGGAGAATGAAGATGAAAAGGGAACCTGCATTCCGTCTCTATTTGGGCGACAGGAACAGGAGAGTTGACTGGTCATTATCTGGAGAGCTACTCCCATTGCCCGCATCGCTCTCACCCTCTGTTCCGTACTCGTACAGGCCTCAGCCTTCCGATCTGCTTTCCTCGATCCTGATTTACCCAATGACCAACTTGTCGTCCTCGGGGAATTCGTATTCGGGGATCTCGAGGTTGAGCGGGGCGGGTCCTTTCCTTATACGCCCGGAGATGTCGTAGTGAGAACCGTGGCAGGGGCAGAACCAACCGCCGTAGTCGCCGGCCTCGCCGATGGGTACACAACCCAAGTGTGTGCAGACACCTATCGCGTAGGGAATGGGTTGGTTAGCATATCATCGCGCTTTCCCCTCCTTGTTTCATGAAACTTTTTGCTTTCCCATCAATCACGAGGACCTGATTTGCAGCGGGGCGCGCATACGCCGGCCCCCAAGCAGCACAAGGCATGCCCTTCCATCCCCCGCTCCGAAACAACACGTCATAAGACGAAGTACCAAAAAGGAAAGAGCATGAAAGTCGTACCAAGCATAACAAGCCACTCGGGCTTCTTGACACGATCGTCGTCCGTCTGGGGATCTCTTAATGACGAGATCTCAATCTTGTTGGCCTCCTCGATCTCGCTAGCCGTCCGGTGGCGGATGAAGACGGGCTTGCCTCGCCACTTGATGATGACCTGTACCGAGAAGAGGGAAAATTGTCAGCAGGGTGAGACTTGCCAGACG
>PYSP01000323.1:0-43091 GCA_003049395.1 Pseudohalonectria lignicola
GTCGAAATGCAGAGGGATTGTCCTCGAGGCGGGAGGGGGTGAGCTCGAGGAGAGCCTTGTAGAGTGGGTGGGGGAGAGGAAGGGTAGGGCGCTCTTTACGGATTATACCTCGCATTGCCTGGACGTATACTTTGTCCTTTTTTTCTCGCTGTCTTGCTTCTTTCCATCCCTATTTTTTGCGCTCTCTAGGTATCTGGCGGTGTTATATCCCTGGAATATCACTGGGCTGAGGCGTTGTGATTTGATTACTTACTTCTCAAGCGATGGTCGTCTGCCTCGTCTGTTGGATCTGTCCCCTTCCAATCTATCTACAAGACTCCCGTAGATGTAGGATACCCGAACACATGTGTAAACGGCGCAACCGTGCCAACCTGCACTAGTTAATTTACGTCGAGACCTGAAGCGCAGATTCGGGCACCAGTCAAAGCCCCAGATGTGAGTTGCCACGTGATATCGCAGTCAAGACGGGCTGATGTTTGTCAACCTGCCTGCCGGGACTGTAGTGGGTGGGTCCAGATACCCAGTGATGTTTCTGCGACCGCCACCTCTGCTGAAATATCGGAACAGCAAACTCTGAATTAAAAAAAACCTTGCTTCGACGACGACACATAACGACTTATCACACACAATGTCCAGATTCGGGGAGTATGCGCCAAATATGGCACCTACCGACGCGCTCGTCGTCAGGGAGCACGCGGAGCCGCAGCACGAGCTGGTGAAGTACTCGGGCGAAGAACTTACGCGACCAAGATTTGGCCCGGCAAACCCATTCCGCGACGAGGCATCCCAGCAAGAGGTCGCCACTGGCGCACTCAAAAAGCGCAAGAATGTCCTGACAGGCCTCGCGGAGGAGACGTTTATTTCAGAGCACACATTCCGCAGCAAGCATCGGGCGGTCGAGCGGAAGGGGGGCCCCGAGCGGGAGTTTCAGTCCGGCAAGGACGCAAAGGTCGAGGCCGCGAGGTTAAGAAAAACGCGCGAAGGGAAGGGCAGCGCCCTCGTTGCGGAGGGCGATGGGGAGTACAGGGGCCCTTGGGCGAAGTACAAGTCGAATCAGATACGAGAAGTCGAGGTGGAGGGGGAGGAGCTGGGGAGCGACGAGGAGTACGAGGTCTTGGAGGTGGACGAGGACGAGGACGAGGACGTCGTCGAGAGCGGCACGGTCGTCCAGGCGCCGGCCGAGGCGCTGGCTAGGCGGAAGCAGGCGGAGGAGCTCGGCAGCGAGACCACGACATTCCACGGGTCCGAGTTGCGCGACTACCAAGGCAGGACGTACATGCACGTCCCCCAGGATCTGGACATCGATCTGCGCAAGGAGCCGGGCGGCGTCACGAACTTCATACCCAAGAAGCTAGTGCACACATGGAAGCACCACACCAAGGCGATCACGTCGCTCAACTTCTTCCCCAGGTCCGGCCACCTCCTGCTCTCCAGCAGTGCGGACACGACGGTCAAGATATGGGACGTCTACCACCAGCGGGAGCTGTTGCGGACGTACTCGGGGCATAGCAAGGCGGTGTCGGACGCGACTTTCAACAGGGGCGGAGACAGGTTCCTGTCGGCGTCGTTCGACCGCATGATGAAGGTCTGGGACACGGAGACGGGCGCCTGCTTGGGCAAGTTCACGACGGGCAAGACGCCGCACGTGATCCGGTTCAACCCGACGGCGGAGCTGGGCCACGAGTTCGTGGCGGGCATGTCGGACAACAAGATCGTCCAGTTCGACACGAGGACGTCGGGGAGCGCGCCCGTGCAGGAGTACGATCACCACCTGGGGCCGGTCAACACCATCACCTTCGTGGACGAGGGGAGGCGGTTCATGACGACGTCGGACGACAGGACGCTGCGGGCGTGGGAGTACGGCTTCGGGGTGCCGATCAAGTACGTGGCGGAGCCGTACCTGTTCGCCATGACGCGGGCGGCCACGCACCCGTCGGGCAAGTACGTGGCCTACCAGAGCGCGGACAACCAAATCGTGGTCTACTCGAGCAACGACAAGTTCCGGCAGAACCGCAAGAAGAGCTACAGGGGCCACAACAACGCCGGGAGCGGCATCGGCATCGACATCAGCCCGGACGGGCAGTTCATCGCCAGCGGGGACACGGGCGGCTACGTCTGCTTCTGGGACTGGAAGGCCTGCAAGATGTACCACAAGATCCAGGCGGCCGAGGGCTCTGTCGGCTGCGTCAGGTGGCACCCGCAGGAGACGAGCAAGGTCGCCACTGCGGGGGCTTCGGGGGAGATCAAATATTGGGATTGATTCTTCTCCCCCTTTTTTTTCTTTCCTTCTTCTTCTCCCCTTTCTTTCTTGATTCTGCTTGGGTCGCCTAGCACCTGAACGTTCTCATCTTATTACCTGCATTTTCCCCAAAGTGATACCAGCAAGCACAAACAATTGAATAAATATGGGATATTCTTATACTTTTGCACAAAACCTTCTTGCCCCGTCTCAGCTTCCTTTGCGACTGGCTCTTCCAGAACTCTAATCGACTAAAATAGTACGGACGTATCGCCGACGATCCTTATTTGTCTATGCTTTTGTTTCTCGTTAATTGGCCCAGCCCCCTGCAGTGGCGCTTCCGCTTGCCCGTTTCGGATTTCATGGCTGCCTTTATTGATTCTTCGACATGCGATTTACCGTTTTTTCCCCTAGCTTGTGGGCAAGGCTGACCTGGCTCGCTCGTTTTCGTGCTCTCCACCCTGCCAGTTGTCATCTGAGAACAGAGGCTAGCCTCCGCCAACCCATTAGCAGCAAACCTGCCTATCTGGACAGTCAGAGGTGATCGTGGCATGTTTTGGGAAGTGAAGGCATGGGATTCTAGGCGGGCGGCGTGACCATGGCCTCTCATAACAGCAATTGCCTGGTCCTAGCCAGAAGTGTGCTTATCAGTAATCTCTAAACCCCCCAAACCCCACCCCCCCCCCCCCTCTTTGCCAAGAGCGAGCAAGCTTCAGTTTTGGTCACCATCTAGACTGCCCGTCGGGTGATCTGCTGTCCAGGCATGCCCTTGCTGGGGGTTTGGGTCTGCCTTCCTATGGATAGGACTACGAAGCTCAGGTGAAGCGTGTCCCAATTTATACTAGCATGAGCTGCTCTGCCTCCCGCCAGACGATCCCGAATGGCTGGGTCACAACCCAACTCATGAAGCTGAAGTCTCAGCTGTTCGTCAGTGGGGTGTTTTTCTCCCTCTTCTATTTCTGCATGGGGACTGCATGGCTTAACCTTGTCTTAAATACCGTAAGGCTCTCTCTCGCGCCCTCATGTTCTTGAGGGGCCTTTGCCATGCAGACTCCTCCTTTCCTCGAGATTTGTGCTCAAGCCTAGCAAAGACACTGGCCAGGCAAACAAGACAGACCATAAACCATGTGGAGGTTACCGCTCCTCTTCCTCACTTTCCTCCCTTCCACGCTGTCTCTGTCCGCGGTGGGATCCAGACGCTTCGACAGCGACAGCGGTAGCGCACCGTCGATAGAAGAAAGACAGCCCGACAGCGGCACCACACCGAGATACGCTGCCTCGGGCCTTCCTCGGTGGCTGACTGATCCCCTGAGCCTGGACAAGCGGGCTACATGCGTCAACGGGCGTCAGTACTGCTGGCCTGACCCGACTCTCTTCTGTGGTAAATGCGGGAACTGCTGCTCCAATGGCAAATGTGCTCCCGAGTTTGGGAACTGCTGCCCGGACAGGGCGAACTATTGCGCCTTTGGCTTTTCCTGCTGCCCCGTGTCGGGATGCTGCTACCAGGGCCTGTCATTCTGCTGCTCAACGTCGACGAGCGGGTGTTGTCGCACGGGGCAGAAGTGCGGGGCGAGTGGTTGTGAAGGGACGGCGTAAGTCGTGAGGGATACTTCCTTGGAGGTTTTTCCCATCTCCCTATCTGAATGATAAAGGCAAGAAGTATGGTCCTAACTCCTGACCCACCTACTCTCCACCCGAAAAGCACCTTTGTCGTCCAGAGCATCGTATCGACCACGACGGTCTCCACTACCGATTATGTATCCAGCACGGTCACCGTGACCGTATTGACGACGTTCGTACAGACAAGTGTAAGTTTCGTCACCACGACAGTGATGAGCAGCGGGGTCGACACGGCGACCTCGACCATCTTCGCCACCTCGACCCGCTTCACGAAGCGGACCGTACTCGAGTCTCCCGTCTCCACCCCTCCCCCGATCCCGGCCATGCGCCTGGCGGCAGCGCCCCCAAACAAGCCACGGTCCCTGACGGCCGAGCCGCCGCCGAGGGCCCTCGCCGCGCTGCACGACGGGCTGGCGGCCATCGGGCTCCTGGATAGGCGGGCCGTGACCTCGTACGTCTACAGCTACACGTACGTCTGGGTCGGCTTCACGCGGACGACGGTCCTCACGAGCTCGGCCGTGCGGGCCGCGACCAACGTGGTGACGTCGATCTCGACGCTGGTCGAGACGCGCTTCACCAACGCCAAGACGACGGTCACGGTCACGTCGACCATCGTGGTGGACGTGCCCTCGGGCACGACGACGGTGCCGGCGGCGGCCACGGCCACAGCCACAGCAGGGGCAGGAGGAGGAGGCGCCCCCGGCACGACTGAGAAGGTCGCCACGCCCGACCCGACGGGCGTCAACACCAACTCGGGCGCGGGGCCTGCCGTGACAGCCGCTGCTACAGGAGATGGCGGGGGGAATGACTCTGGCGTCACTGGCGCGGCCACTGCCGGTGCCTCCTCAACCGGCGGTGTTAGCACTGGCGGTGGCGGTGGCGGTGGTAATGGGGGTGGGAACGGCACTGCCCCGGCTCCTGCATCTTCGGAGCTCAGCACAGGGGCCAAGGCTGGGTGAGCACATACACAAGCACTGTCCCTTTTCTTCCTACCCACACTAGATTGACTTGTAACCCTTCTTCTGACGCTTCTCACATGACAGCATTGGTGCCGGCGCCGCAGTAGGCGGCCTCGCCCTGATCGGCCTGGCATTCTTTCTCGGCCGCAAACGCCGCAACAGCAACCATTCCCCTGGTGGCGGTGGGAGCGACGCCAGCACGTACGCCGGAGCGGCGAGCATAGCCCCGATGAGCCCGACCCCCGTCGCGCCCAAGGCGGTGTCCCCGCTCATCGGCGGCGGCAGCATGCCGAGCTGGACGCAGCCCCCACCAGCACAGCCACAACACGCATGGGCAGACCCCGATGGGGCCCAGGGCCCGGCGTGGCCGGCTCCCGTCGCCGCCGTGGGGGCGTATGCGGCGGGCAGGGGGGGAGGCGGAGGCGGATCGGTCTCGCCGGACCCGTCCTGGGGCGGAGGCCAGCAGCAGCAGCGGCATGCGAGCTACTACTCAGACGGCGGGGTGAGCCTCAGCGGATACGCTGCCCGAGGGGGCGTGAGTCCACACAACAACAGCAACAACAACAACAGCGACGACCGGGGCGCGTCGCCCGTGAGCAACGCCTCGGAGATCATGACGACCGGCTACGCCGCCCCGAGGAGGCGGACCGTCGAGGTGGGCGACGGGTCGGCGGGCGTGGACCCCCATCAGCACCGGTACCCCGCCGAGGTGGGAGGCGCCGCCTGGGAGTACCAGAACGAGCTGCCGACCGGGGACGTGAGGGGCTACTACACCGAGTACACGGAGATGCCGGTGCCGACGCCGGTGCCGGCGCCGTCGGCTTTGCATCGGCCGCCGGAGCAGGGCGGTCCGGACCAATGGGGGGGGCCAGCGGTACTAGCTGGCAGATACGGTTCCAATGGGTTTTAATGTGCGGCGAAGTGGCGTGGCGAGGCGCTGAAAGAAGAAGCCCCTGATCCTGGGTTTGGTCAGGGCTTGTATTAATTCAAACCCATAGTGGCTCCAACGGGAATGAAAGAAGGGATTTTATGCCGCCGAAGGAGGTTTCGACTTTGGTGTAGGCTGCCTCTGTAATATAGAGTTAGCTGCTCTTTAGTAATAGCCAAGCATGTCCCAGCACCTTGTCCAAGTCGAAGGATGTAAGCCGTATATATACATGTGTATGTAAAGATTACCATTCCCAAGAAGCCAGCATCCGGATCACTACTATTTGTGAAGTTTCTCCGCATGTCCCATTTGAATGACTTGACTTGTCCCTCAGTGCCTAGGTAGACAATGCAAGATCCATTCCCCCCCCAAACCTTCAGGTCCGCCCTGACAACTCCCCAACAGTGTAGCCGCTCGCGACCCCACGTCGACCCTCCTCAACCACGGTGCTCCTCTCCTCCTCCCCGTCGGCGAAGTCGCTCCCGAGCCCGACCCACGTCCGCTGGGAGCGGAGATACTCGGCGCCGGGGCTCACGACGCCGTTGATCGTGGCGACCTCGGCCTTCGGCCGCAGCGCCAGCGCGACCGTATCCTCTCCGGAGCGGGGCCGGCCGTCGTCCGTGCTGGGGGGTATGGAGGTTGGTGCCGCTGCTCCCCGGGCCGCGGCCCGCATCGGCCGGCTCCGGCTGACCAGCCTGCCGGTCCGGAGGTCGAACTCGGGGGGTTCGGATTCCTCCTCGTCGGTGTCGTCTCCCAGGGCGTTGGCGCCCCTCGACGACGGACGCTCACCATCCTGGCCGGGTCCGGACCCGCCAGGGGAAGGATTCGGTGGCTGGGGCTGTTGCTCCGGCTCCCGCACGCCTTCGATGCCGCCCCACCACCTGTCGCCCCAGACCCGCTCCTCGTCCTTCATCAGCGCGACCTCGAGCTCGAACGGCGTGATGGCGGGCCTGTAGAAGGCGGCGTCGTCCTCGACCAGGCTGCTCTCCCAGCAGCCCACCACCACCCAGCCGTCGATCTCGGCGAAGTTGGCCAGCTTGGCCGGGTTCAGCTTCCCGACCACGACCGTGTAGCTCTTCTTCCCGGCGGCCGCGATCTGCCTCCTTATCGCGTCGATCGACGGGAGGTAGTTGGACACAGAGAGCGTGTTCACGAGAATCCCGATGATGCCGGCCGTGGAGAGCGTCAGCAGGCGGGCGTAGCGCCGGCCGAGCAGCCTCCGCGTCGTCTCTGTCACGGACGAGGCGTGGTCCGGGGAGGCGTCCCTGGCGGTGGTGGGAAAGATGCGGAGTGATCTGACCCGCGAGGAGAGCGCCAGCAGCAGCGACGTTGGGGGCGATGAGATGTGAAACACGTCGTACTGGCTCAGGTCCGTGGCTGGAGGAGAAGCTCCCTCGCAGTCTACGGTCTCCCCATCCACGCTCACCAGTGTCCTATTCGGCAACTTGCCGCTCGGGTGGTGGATGACTGCCGTCGATAGGGCACCCGTGTAGCCTCGGCCTACCAGGTCTGCGTATAGGGCGGGGAGGTGGTCTTGATATGTCACATCCGCCATCAGCACGGCCTTTCTGTCCTTGTCGGGAAACTCTTTCTCGAAGTCCTCGATGACAGCGGCATAGTCGAGACTGTGCTTGGTGAAGACGTAAATGACTGGTAGACGAGAGGTGGGCGACAGGCAGGAACGGCCGTAGTGAACTACTACGTCTGCATCGACATGCTCAGCCGCAATCTCGTCGACACAACAAGCGCTGTAGGATGTGTCGGCCAAGATGTATATCCTTGGGCTTTCCCCTGACCTCCCTTCTGGTGCCTTTTCCGTTGGTTTTACCGCCTCTAGCGCTGCCTGTGGAGGGGCCACCGCTTGGGTTCGGCCCAGAGGCCCTGGTTGGATCCTGTCTAGCTCTTCCCTCAACAGGCCGACGACTGCGGGCGCATCGCGGAGCATATGGTCGGGGAACTGGAGCGCTATTCGTCTCCTTCTGCCGTCCCGGAGCTCCCGCGCGGTCCGGGCGATCTCGTAGACCTCCCGCAGCGCTTCACTGGTCTCGTGCTCAACCTGTCCGCTGTCCTTCTCTCGGAGCGCCTCGACAGTCTCGATGTGCTCGAACAGAAGCTCTGCAGGAGTGGACAGGACTGGGGGGCCCGCCAGTTCGTTGGCCATCGCCGCCCCGGTTGCCAGTATAGCGTTATAATATCACGTATTGGGCACTGCAAAGATCTTGAGCATGCAGCGCAGTATTCCTTTTTAGCAACCCTTTATAGTCGAGTACGGAGGGCAGGGGTTCTCGTTCCAGACTTCCGGTGCCTGGAGAAACTTTTAGGTGGGCATGGTGGGGTTCTGTGCTGTAGTCCATCGCTGTCTGTGGACTAGTCGGGGTACATGAAAGTGTGGAGATTCTTTGGCTGGTCAAAATCCCGATCGAGCCAATGGCGAGGCTGGGATGTGTGCCACTTTGGCGTCGCCCCATAGTTTCCTCTGGATTTTCTTGTATGATTGGTCCCCTCGTGGATATACTGGGGGAAGGCTGACCGGTCATGGGTGTGAACCTGCGTACTCCGTAGACTGTTCAGGTCGGAGGTGCCCTTGTTCCCAGCGTTCTTCCACGCCGAGACCTTCTAGTAGCATCATACCGATAGAAGTCTCACTTCATTTCGGTTTCTTTTACCCAATAACTAGCGTCTCGCCGAGCTGAGAGGCAAGGGTCGGGCTCTAATTCGCCAGCCTTCGCACCAGACGCAAACGCGGCAGGGCGGGCTTGAGGGTGCCTCCCCCCGTCTGGGCGAGGAAGCAAAGCAACCTATCCAGACCGCCGCGGTACGGCTTAAACCAGCGAGCCTTCGTTCAGCAACGCCTAGAACGCCAAGCTTGGTACGGCAGGGCTGATCGATCCACGGGTGTGCTTGTCCCACGACTGCGAGTCGCAATGATGTGTCGATGAGAAGCATGAGGCATGCGAGCAGTAATCCGTTTATGTGAAGACTCCCCGTTCCGTCTGACCGCCGTCATGCTCTAAACGATGCGTGGTCCTGCCATCCAGCTCGGAGCCTTTGCTACTGCTAGCTTCTTCATCGGTATAGCCAGTTGTCGATGCTCCCTGCCCATCGATAATCTGCCAAGCACAAATAGCAACCCTCTCCGTCACCCTGTTCGCTGAACGTGCTGCTTCCCAACTTTTGCTTCTATTTATTTCTCCCTAGTGCTGCACTTGTAGCTCTCTTCCTCGCTCCTCTTTTCCCGATCCCTGTTGACCTGGTGTGGTGATTGCAACCCCAAACACCCATTGTTGGAGCGTTGGAGGGCTATAATGGCCAGTCGTCGGGATAGGGAGGCCCAGATCAGGGGAAATCAGAGGTCACGCACCGGTGGGTAGATTTCTACAACAGAATATGCATTTCTTCCGTGTTGGGGGTGGCAAACAATGCTAACTGACATGGATCGCAGGCTGTGGAACATGTACGTCCGTTTCCCTCGAATCCGTGCTTCAGTCCTACTTTTATCACCAGGGGAATAGGCTCTGGGGTTGAAACCGTTACTTGATTTCTACCATTCCACCCCTGACAGGCAAATGTACGAAAAATGAGACAAACCACGAGAGACTGACTCTCAGGTTCGCTATTGCTATTAAGGCCGCAGTAGGAAAGTCAAATGCGACCAAGAACCTGGGCCGGACGGGTGCATGAACTGCCAACGCCTCGGACTCCAATGTCCGATGGCCAATGAGATCCCCAGGGGCGGTCAAAGACTGGACAGCGACGTGGCACGGACTCATGCTCGGATCCGGAGATCACGTACCTACCGCTCCTGCAAGGCCTGTCAGGCATCAAAGTGCCGCTGCTCTGGCGATCGCCCCAATTGCCTCCGTTGTCGTCAACGCAACCTTGACTGCTTCTACGATGGCAAACAGGCCCCGGACTGGCGCGAAGCAGTCTCGATGGAAGTCTTCCCTGGACAGCAAAGTGCTAGTCGGTCATCCAGAGGCTTAAGTCAAGCATATCCGGGCGTACGGGTTATGCCTAATGGAGGAGACTCCAATGTCTCGGAGGCTGATGGTTCGGACCGATCAAGTTCCTCTTCGGGAGGGGAAAACATCTCTTCTGATCTGTCTTGGTGAGTGGTTTCTGCAGCAGTCCAGCTAGGGCGAACACTGCTACCGTTACGTAGGGCATAGGCCATTAAGTGATTAGGCGGCTGATGATCTCCTTTCAAAGGCTTCTCTCGCTCGAGCTTCCTGAGCAGGAGGAGAAGATGGTCGCATTAACAGAGGAGTACTTCCTCAACGTCCACTGCCTAAGGTGCCTCGGTTTTGTCCATAAGCCATCCTTCACGCAGGAACTCGACCGACGGAGACATAGTAGGTCATCAGACGACCCGCTGCTTTACACAATATGTGCACTTGGCGCGAAGTTCTTTGCTCTTAAACATTCGAGGGAGGACATGCTTGCAGACGGATTCGCTCTCGCTGCCGGATCCCAATGGGCCAAAAAAGCGCAGTACCTCCTCCTTACGAACCTGAACAGGGCCACTATCGAAAAGGCCATGGTGAGTTGCGCGCCCCTTTCAGAGCTGGCTGGCGGCCGCTAACTTCACTGTACTGCACTGTCCTTTTAGGCACTGGTGCTCCTCCATGAGCTAGAGCTGCGGACTGGAAACTACGGCTCCGCCTTCATGATCACTGGGCTTGCTGTTCGGATAGCCCAAGCGCTCCACCTCAACGTCGAGTGCTCCGGCGGCATCCTCAATGCTGATTTCGGAGGACTGTCTGCAGCTGAACGGGAATCACGAAGGAGGGTGGCTTGGAGCATCTGGATGATGGATGCTTGGTCCTCCAGTGAGACTCAGGGGCGGCCACTTCTGGAGGATGGAGACATGCAGATTCAGCTCCCCTGCACTGAAAGCAGCTTTGTGTTCCAGATTCCCTGCATCGTGGGGACCATGCTGCTAGGGTCACATCTCCCTTCCGTTTCTGCCGAAACCCGAAGCGAGGAGCCATGCTTGCAGGCTCAGCTTATCAGGCTCTGTTCCCTGCGAAAGCAAGTGCTCCGGTAAGATAGCCCATACCACCGGACCATCATCGCGTCGCAGCAACTCTGACTGACTATGCTCTTCGCGCAGATATGTCAACAATCTCGACCAAGCCCAGCCACTAAGCACGCCTGGGTCAGAGTTCTCTCACCTAGAGTCTGCCCTTAGCCAGTGGCATGAGAATCTGCCACTGAGCTTGCGGTTCACGCAAACTGCGATATATATGCGCAAGGCTTCCTCCCAGCTCGGCGGGCTGCTCTTCCTCCACATCACCTACCACCGGACTTTCTGCGAGCTCCTCCGCGTTTCCGTTCCTGGCCTCACCGACGGCCAGAAGCCGGCAGTCTCCTCCAGTTTCACGTCCAGCATCTTGCGGAGCGTCCAAGCCCGGTGCATTGAGCACGCCACGTCGATCGCCACGGTCTTTGAGGAGGCCTTGCGGCACGGCGTGGAAGCTCTTGCAGACTCGTGGCTTCCTGTGGTCGCATATGATTCCTCCAAGTTGATCTCATATTGCTTTGGTTCCGGGCTCGTGCTTACCACTGACGAATCAGTCGAACGGCGCGCTAGCTCATCGCTGGGGTCCAACCTCAGAGCACTTAGGAAGATGGTACCCGTGCACGCTCTTGCTAAGGAATTGGTGAGTCTACAGGCCGATTTAAGTCCCCCGCCTACCATCTCTCGTGTTTTATCTTCCTTGTATTTTCTTCATCTTTTTGTTGACGGTTCATCATCACCACCAGCACGAGGCTGTCCTCAGAATGGTCAACAGGACCCGGCTTTCCGTCTCGGTCGACGCCTCCTCCGGCTCGGCCACTCAGTCTCCACAGCCACAGCTACTGTCTGTGGTAAATAAGTATGTTTACACCCCTTCTTTATCCATTGCGGTGCAAATCTGCGGCCTCGTCTTTCTTCTATCGCGCACATCGGCTTAGTCCTCTGATTAATTTTGGCACTACCAACAGCCACCAGCCGTCGCCTTCCGGGATACCGTCAGATTTCTTGGCGCCAGGCCCCCCAAACCCCCTGACGCTGTACCGCTTGGCCAGAAGGGAGGTCGATGGCGGCATACAGAACTGCGAAGACGATGACCAATTCAGCACCCACGTTCACTCCTTTGCATCCTCCACGAATCGGCCCAACCGACCCGGCACGCTGCCCGGAGAAGGTATCTTTCAGGTGCTACAGCTTACGTCCACCATCGAGGGTGATCACGATCACGACCACGACCACGACCACGACCACGACCACGACCACAACCACAACCACGAACCGCAGAGCACGAGGTCAAACCCAATGAGCACTTTTTAGCGACGTTCGTGTCATGTCTGCCGCTCATGTTCAACAGCTTCTCGGTGCCATGACTGCCGTGGCTGCCGTCTCAAGAGGAGCTGGACGCAGCCAGCGCCATAATGCCACGCACGGCTCCTCCATCAGAGGAGAGTCAAGGGCCGACAGGATTTGCCTAATGTCGGCGGCGGCGGCGACCAGCCGCACCAACATTCGCGTCATCGTCGAGTCTCCTGACGGCATCGCCCACAGGCTGCATTTGACACCTAATTCGAGGCACCGAGCCCTAGCTTAATGTGAAGCCATAATTAAAGCATCTATGCTAATTGGCTGTTGGATGTCCATTCTCGGATGGGGTTTCCAATGAAATCGTGTGCTGTGGATTGACTTCATAAGTTCATGGGCAGGTCGACTCGGACTGATTGTCATAGTCTCTCAGTCACTGGAGTGTGGCGGACAACAGATCGGGACTAGAAGGACTACCACAAGCCGCTTTTATTGAAACAATCAAAGTAGACGGCCTATATCCTCTCCTGGCCATCGATAATGCGGAGATGAGTGCATCGGCTTCCATTACACTCCCGGGTCTTGAGTCTTCCTCCCGTCCGTGTTGATCTGATACCCCATTAGCTTTTCCTCCCCCAGTATATTGACTTAAAGGTGAGCCAAACTGTTGTACCTCGTCAGTGACGCGCTGGTCACCATTTGTCTGACTTTATTCCTCTCATTATATTGAAGCAAGACCCTCAGAGATATGGTTCCGCAGCCTGTCCCGTGAGTCTGTGACCGTTGGCCGCTTCCAAGCGGCACGTCCGCCCCTTCAACTGAGGGTCAGACTTCCTCTTGTGACCCTTCTCCCGAATTGGCCCCCCTCCTATCCCCATGGTTCATGGGGAAAGGCTGGCAAAAGCCGCCAGCGGATATCCGAGCTTCAAAGTACACGGACATAAGCCTGCTCAGGCGAGAAGCTCTTCTTCCCGGGAAGGTACGACTGCAGAGACGTCCCCGCAGGGCACTCGAAGGGTCTATAAGCGGGTGACGGTACATCAAAGTTTGGCAACAATGAGAGAATCGGTATAGAAAGTGTGCCAAATAGACTCTGAACTATGGGGAATGGCGAGGTCGGACTCCGGTACTGAGCGGGGGTTTTACACCAACCAAATCTAACTTCAAGCCGTGAAGCCACACAAAGACAGCCCAGAGGCGGGCCAGGCAGCACGGTATGGGAATTCTCGAGTGGGAGGTTCGCCCAACACAGTGACACTTTTGCTGCCTTCCTACCTACCTAGGTGGCTGTTTCACCTTTTGGACTCTCCAAAAATTGTGCTCGAGAATTGCTCGTATGAGTTTTTTTTTTTCAATGATGGACCGTATGGGGCTTGCAACCATTGCATCACAGTGAGGCCTACTCAACTGGGAGAGTTACGGCCTGCGACACATCGATGGCCACGGTTGCCAGTTCCTGCCTGGTGGGATTTCAAATAGGCTCCATTGAATATGATTCTCAACCCCGTTGAGAGCCATTCTGCGGACTGTGGAACAGGACAAGCCTCTAACGTTTCCATCATATCATCATATTCACCCTTTAACATCGAAGTTTAGAGCCTTGGTCCTTCGGACTTGTGTCTCGTTAACTGATTGGTCTTTATTTTGGTTCCTCCTGGTTGCTGCGAGACTGCCTATGTCTCATTGCCTCCTTGACTGCCTCCTCGAATCTCAGCAGCTCTTCTCTGTCACCTGGACAGCTTAGATCGTAATAACGCCATAATGTTTATGTCTCGTCTGATGAAAACGGAATGCCCAGATTGAGGATGAATAGACGGCAATGTCTGGTCTCTGCTGATGGAGATATTCTTAGAAGCAGGCCAATATCTATCCCGCGTTGCTTAGCACGGATTATTATTACATCCCCGCTATTTCCCTATTGTCCGAACTCCCAACGTCGGAATGGGTGTCGTGATGCATGGGGCGTTTGCGGGGTTGGACCGATGGAAGCATAATATTTGCTCTTCTAATGCTGCAGTATAAATGAGGTTATAGCAGATTTCGGCACAGTCTTAATACTCGACCAAACCTGGAGCATCCGCTTTCCAAGACCTCTGTTGAGCTGCAACATCCGCCTTTTTTTCAAGCTTGCCTGTCATTACGTGTGAAATACATTTGTGCCCTGCTCCGTGGGTCGGCCCAGAAGTTGCCACGACGTGGAAGTCAAGGACACCCAAGCCGTACAAGTTCAGACCAGGTTGCAATGTATGGCTATTATTGAATCTCGGTAGTCACAGCATCTGCCTCTCTATATGCCGCGTAGGCTGCATAGGGAGAGGAAAAGTTGGATTCTATAGTCTGCGTCTCTCAAAACGTTCCCTCCACGGGAAGTCTCCCCCAGTCTGCGTTCGGCAAGAACCCTGGAATCCCTGATGGTACCACTATGGCCCTCAAGAGATGAAAACTTTTGGTACTGAAGTTCTACTCTTCCCCTGGGCGGTGGCGGTCATTTCTGTGTTGCCCGGTAAATTAGCCGCGAGGGGGTGAGAACGGCAGATCTGAAATGCTCCCCTGGCACTAGGAGATCATGATGTCAACATCCGAGAACCGCGGCGAAGAGGGGACTCGTGATCTGCAGAGTTACATTTCCCCAGTTCAATGTCCGACCCGTGTTATTGACGAGCAGCACTGGAGCGACAGAGGCGACAACCAGAGTGGCGATGTGACGGTGGCAAGCCGTTGCGGGATGGGACGGTAGGACGAAAGAAAGGAGTTCATTCCATTAGGGGCCGGAATACTAGAACACGGAGAGGGGATCTCTTAGTCAAATAATTTTGGTCAAGGCTTTCACCGGACCTAGGACACAGGATGCAATATCAAGTGATGTCTAGTAAGGGCGAGTATCAGTGTATGAGTTGTGACACATCGAAATTTATGATCGGGGAGGGGACTGCTTCAGGTGGCGAGAATTCTCGATTTCTGCATCGTTGATGTTTGATGTCTGGCAATCCTTGCGCAGGTTAGATGATTAGATCAAGCTGTCAGATGATATCTTAATTATATGCCAACTGTTCCGCTCAACACCTGCATGCATGTCTCTCCGCCTCCAGAGAACTGGAATGAGATATCCAGATGGGCGATGCCAAGTTGTCAACCCATCCGGGCTCATGGGGTCATGGAGTTGGGTTAGACATTAGAGGCAAGCTGGCGGCTGGGCTGACTTCTCTCCCCGGATTTATTTATCCATCTCGCTGCATCTCGCTGCATCTCGCTGCATCCCATTCCAATTTCCAGCAAAAATATGAAAAGCTTGTTGTCCGGCCTGGATGGGTCATGGGTCATGGTTCATCTCAGCAAAGCGGTATTAACAGACGGCATTAAGACACATGAGAGTCGACTATTTCCCGAACTCTGTTCCCATTAAGGTCAAGATCAAAGACCGACGTTCGGGGTCTCTGCTAATGGGTGGGAGGCTTCCTTGAGGGACGGACTTTACCCGAGGATTGAAGTCGAGGAAACCGACGAAAGGACGGAAAGGTAAACAAAAGGGTCGAAATCCGAACCGTTCAGTCCTGACTTCCTCCCTACCTTTCGGCCGTCTCCTGTACAGCCTGAATATCTCTTGAGCTCATAAATCTCTAGCCATCCAGGAGAAGGACTGGAAAGTGTTTACTGATTAATAGCAACCGGCTGATATAGGTGAGACTATGTGTATCTCGTCGTTGCCACACTGACCGCCCCATCATCAAACACTGATGACACTATCGAGAGCGTAGGTAATATGCTTCTGGTCGGGCAACTTGAATATGGATCTCTGGGACCATACGGGCTACCGAAAATCGGGGTGGGCAAGCCAAATACACGACTCTGGAGTCTGGCAAGTTAATTTTAGGTCGATGGCCTAGGTATAATGCAGCCCCGGTGTTTGGTATTCTTGTGTATATAGATCCCCCCGCCTTCCCATCCCCGGATTTTAGGAAATATTATGTGCATATCGAGACTCCAAGTAAACGAGGGGTCCTGCGGATATCGAAGGCGGACTGACCCTCTGACAGAGAGCGCCATACTGTATGCACGGTGCACACTTTGGCACGATGGCGAGGACACTCTCGTACCTGTGGCTGTCCCTGGCCTGCCTTGCCCTGCAGGTCCGGGCCGAGTGCTCCTGCACCGGCCTTGACTACACCAATAACGGCAAATACCTCATCGACAAGTCATCTAATGCAAACTTCACGTTCACCTCGGTCTTTGATGGTATGTTGCGACCTCTTGGAGTCCTCGGCCCCCAGCTTTTTTTACCCTTTGAACTACCCCTGAAATACCGCTGAGACATAGCTGCCGCTGTCCCTTGCCTGAGAACTCATCACTGACCACGCTTGGAGGACACAGACTGCGAGGCGGACAAGATCCAGCCGATTCTGGTCTCTCCAGAGGGCCACGAATATGTCTGCTCCACGATAGAGTCCCAACCTAGCGGCTCGCAGCAAGCATCGTCTTGGTGAGTACTGAGTGGAGGGAACATGTTTGCCTGATGGCTGTTGTCGACGTCACATCATCCGTCGGCCTATGCCCCTGAGCGCACCTCCATGTGCATGCACCACCCTGCAAACTCCCCCACGCTGGCACGCTGGGCGTGCACGAGGGCGTCACAAAAGAAAAGCACGTAAGCTTGGTGGGCTGACATGTCATCTTTTCCCCCTAAAGCGCCTGCCCCCTGTCGACCATGTCGAGCGGCACCTGGACGGTGATCATCCAGGCGGCGGCGTTCGACTTCGCCTCGACGCGGGCCTTCTCGCTGCAGGTGGAGAAGCCCGAGGTGGTGGTGGTGACGGCGACGCGGACGGTGGTGCAGGAGCTGACGACGACGCCGGCGGCGAGCACGGTCAAGTCGACGTCGTCCAAGGTGCAGACGGTGGTGGTGCAGCCGACGACGGTGAAGAAGGTGTGCGACGCCTCGGTGGCCGTCGTCACCTTCACCCAGTACGTGCCCGGCCCCGTCACGACGCTCTGGTCGACCATCCAGCGCTGGTCCACCAACGGGGCCGTCACCAGCCACTGGCAGACCACGGTCGGGGTCGACGCCTACTGCCACTGGCCGCAGAACCGGCCGGCCCCGCCGCCGCCGCAGCGGGACCAGCAGCCGCCCAAGCCGCCCCAGCAGCAGCCGCCCGACAACTGCGGGAGCAACGGCTGCCGGCCCTGGTTCAGCAATGGCGGCTGGGGCTGGAGCGGCGGCACTGGGCATGGTGGCAACAACAACAATCACGGTGGTGGAGGGAACAACAATGGCAACAATGGTCCTGGAGGTGGTCATAACGGGGGTGGCAACAACCCCGGTGGTCCTGGCGGACCCGGCGGTGGCAACAATGGCGGAAATAACGGTCCAGGCGGTCCTGGAGGTGGCAATAACCCTGGCGGTCCCGGAGGGCCTGGGGGTGGTCACAACGGAGGGGGCAACAATCCTGGCGGTCCTGGTGGTCCTGGAGGCGGCAACAACCCTGGTGGTCCCGGTGGTCCCGGGGGTGGCAACAACGGGGGTAATAACCCCGGCGGTCCTGGTGGCCCTGGGGGCGGCAACAATGGCGGCGGCAACCACAACCCCGGCGGCCCCGGAGGAGGCAACAATAATCCTGGTGGTCCAGGAGGAGGCAACAACAATCCTGGTGGCCCAGGGGGAGGCAACAACAATCCTGGTGGCCCAGGAGGAGGCAACAACCAACCAGGAGGTCCCGGTGGCGGCAATAACAACAACCCCGGGGGTCCAGGTGGAGGCAACAACCAGCCGGGCCGACCTGGAGGTGGGAATGGTGGAGGTAACAATAACAATCCCGGCGGCCCAGGGGGAGGCAACAACCAACCAGGCCGACCGGGGGGCGGGAACGGTGGTGGCAACAACAACAATCCCGGCGGCCCAGGTGGCGGTAACAACCAGCCAGGCAGACCAGGAGGTGGGAACGGTGGTGGCAACAACGGGGGCGGCAACAACGGGGGCGGCAACAACGGGGGCGGGAACAACCAGCCGGGCCGACCGGGAGGCGGGAGCGGTGGCGGCAACAACAACGGCGGAGGCAACAACGGCGGAGGCAACAACCAGCCTGGACGCCCCGGCGGCGGCAATGGAGGCGGCAACAACGGAGGAGGGAACAACCAGCCCGGGCGACCGGGAGGCGGGAACGGTGGCGGCAACAATGGCGGGGGAAACAACCAGCCCGGTCGTCCAGGCGGTGGCAGCGGCGGAGGGAATAACGGTGGGGGCAACAACGGCGGAGGGAGGCCCGGAGGCGGAAGCGGGGGCGGTAACAATGGTGGGAATAGGGGCGGTGGCGGCGGTGGTAACAACGGCGGTGGGAACCGTGGTGGCGGCGGCGGCGGAGGAGGCGGTGGTGGAGGCGGCGGCGGTCGTGGTGGAGGCCGTGGGCAAGGTAAGCCTTTGCAAATAACCTCCCCTTCCGGACGTACGACAGGATTGCTCACAGACCCGCTTCTTCTTCCTCAACATCTAGGCGAACCGACCGTGGCGGAGGTCGAGAGGCGTGCGGAGGCGGCCGCCCCGGCTGCGGTGGCTGTTATCACCAGCACCGTGTATCAGACCTCCTTCACGTCCACCATGACGTCGACCGTCACCGCCAGTGTCAGCACCGCGACTGAGTACTACTTGACGATCGTGTCGAGCACTTCGTGAGTCTTCCCCCCAGTTGGGACTCTTAGCGAAACCCTTCCCCCCTCGTGCTACGTCAGCACGTTCATAAAAGCCAGATGAATGATGTGATCTAATCATGCTTCCCCCCAACAGCACCCCGCCCGCCCAGACGCTCTGCGAGCAAAAGGACGCCAAGATCGTCACGGTCCTGTCGCGCGGCGAGGAGCAGACGCAGGTGGCCGTGTCGTATGTCACCTACAACACCTGGATCACCGTCTGGGTCGGCCAGACCCAGTACTCCACCAGGACGGACTACAACGCGGTTACTGCCTGCTGGCAGGGAGGGGGCTGGTATGGTGTCTGAGGAGGGCCACGTGGGTGACACACACACTCGTTTGTTAGGCTGCTCTTCGGCCACAGAAAGACTGATCTAGTTTTCTTTGAACTCTTGCATGATTGTAACACCTGGTCCATAATTTCCTTCTCTGTAGGGGGTTTAAGTACTGTACCCCTGATTGCAGACTTGCAGTCACTGGTCGTATGTATTCAAATATTCCCTGCCTCAATACAAAAGCTTTGATCTCGCCTAAGCAACTAGTTGGGATGAGCGACAAGCCCTGATGTACAGCTCGTACTTGTACACCCAAACCGAGAGGGCCGTCGCTGACAGCCGGATCCGCGCGGCCGTCAGGTGAATCACGCACGGCGGCGAGGCCGTCTTCAGGTCCATGGCCACCGTTACCTTCGTTCCTGAACCCCCTATCAAGGGCGGATTGGGAAGGGTGGTGATTTACACACGATTGGTACGTTTGGGTGAGTATTTCCGCCGGGTCGAGGGAGCTCAAGAGGGGGTTGTCGGTCGTGAGAAAGTGAAGAGCTGCAGAGGAAAAGCAAACAAACAGCATCGCGCGAATGCGGAAAATAGCCCCGCACCGACGGAGAACACTACCTGTAGCATATCATCGCCATCACTAACAGATAACTTGTCTGGCTGTGAGAGAGGTAGCGGTGGGGGCGTTCGTGTTGTCATTGAGCACTTACTTACCAAGATAGCTGGAGAGATGTGACTGGCCGATTATTCGGGACTTGACGGTGGGCCAGCCCTCTGTAACTCGGGGCTCTTTAGCGGGTGCTACCGGCGCTGCGTTTGGTTACCAACCTGTACTTGGGCGCTAACCTGTTTAGGCAGTTCTGATTGCGCTCAGCGATCTGATTGGTCTAGTCGCCACATTCTGTCCCTGGAGTTACCTCATTTTGCATTCGAAAGGATTAGATTTCCCGCCGTGTTCGCAGCTCGCGCAGTCGTATTTATCGATCGGAAAATCAAGATTTGTGATCGCTCGATTGAGTAGATGAAAGCGATGACAATTTCTTTCTTGTAAGACGTTATATCCAGGTTGCTATCGGCGGTCGTATCTCTTGCGCCGTTTAGGGCTGCTGTGACCCTAGCGGCACACGCGATGGGTGTAGGTGCAGGCGGGCTGCATGTGGTAACCTGGAAGTGATGGGACGGCACAGGCAAGAGGCCTCGGCGAAGCCGATGTGGTCAAAACTGCAACTCAACCCGACATCCGATGCTTTCCATCCGGGGTTGGCACGCGGGTGAACTTTTCCCGTGGGGCGAAAACTAAAGAGACATGATAGACATGCCATATTTCCTCTCTGGGGCATCTGGTTGGAATGCCTTTGGCCTTAAACGATCAAGACGACTGGGTGCTTGCTGTCGCGTGAGCGCTCTCAAGCGGCAGCCCCCGACAACCTCTCGCATGTGCTCCTCCACAACGCCTTTCCTCCACGGGTTTACAGCCTATGCCTCAAATTATCCCATCCTACTATCTAGTACACATATCTGTATGCCTCTCCTTAGTAGTACTGTCTGAATATGCAGAACCCTCCTTCATTGCTACCTACTCTGTACGCCTTAGAGCTTGTTTATTAGACATGCTTATGGCTGAGTTCACATAGTGTGCATTTTATGCCGAGCTTTCACCGACGCCCTGTAGTGCTTGGTACGCCCTTCTGAGTTGAGCGAGTGTTGATCCTCCCAATCTTTCTGGCAGTTCAGCAATTCAGCAGTCCATCGTGGTGCGGCTCGGCGGGAAGCGCCCGGTGCTACACCATTGAAGCTTCTTCAGCTGCAGGTTAGGGGCAGGGAATAGGCAGTGAACGTGCACAGGTTCTAGCGGGGTTCCAGTTCCCATGAAGGCGAGCCAGTGGCGGCATTTTATCCAAACCTCACCAGATTCACCACCATCCACAGTTTCCTCCCCACTGAGACCCAAGACTGGGTAGAGCTGGTGGCGTCGCCTTTGACCTCGAAAAGGACTGGAGCGTATTTTGGAGCCTTTCCCTCCCGGGGGGGGATTGCTGGCTATCCTAGATACGAGGGCACGAGGGCTGCAACTGCACGTCCTAATGAGGGTGAAGGAGCCGTCCCCTAAAGATGGACGGAATCCCCGATGGCAGCAACCGGCTTCCCTAGGTGGGAGCACTGGGAGGGGACTTAGCGGAAGGAGGAGACAACCCTCGACCCCACCAGGTGTGATTTACTCAAGCTACAGAAAAATTTCTTCTTCTTTTGGCCACACCATGCGACCTGACTAGTGCTGGTTGTTTCTTTTGCGTGGTATTCCTTATCATTCTCCTACGATGGCCATGGTGACATCAAAAGCAGGCGTTGGGAAGCGCTGTAGTGGACGAAATCGAGGGCATAGTTTATACCGCGGGACCTTGGCCGGTTAGATAGATATATACCTACCCTACATAGGTAACCCCAAGTCTCAACGACCTCTACTACTTACCATTCTCCCTTCTGCGTACAGTATACCTACTTTCCTCAAGCCATCCCCTGCAATACTCTCTCCCCCTTTGTGCCCTCCCTTCCGTTCCCAACCCCACCCCTCCCCCCGGTACCACCCAACCGACCGCCACGATGGGCCCCTCTCCCGGCGGCTCGCCCAAAGACGCGATATCCCCCGTCAGCGATGGCTCGGGCAACAACATCAGTAACGACAAGCACCTCGCGGTGGCCAAGTCGGACGCCGGCGACCCGGAGAAGCAGTCGATCGAGCGCGGCACGACGGCCCAGCTGAGGCGCAGCCTCCAGAGCCGCCACCTGCAGATGATCGCGCTCGGCGGCACCATCGGCACGGGCCTCTTCATCGGCTCCGGCGGCGCTATCGCTAAGGCGGGACCCGCGGGGGCGCTGATCGCCTACGCCTTCGTCGGCACGCTCGTGTACAGCGTCATGGTCGGGCTCGGCGAGATGGCCACGTACCTGCCCGTGTCGGGCGCCTTTACCGTGTATGCTGGTCGTTTCGTCGACCAGAGCCTGGGGTTCTCGATGGGGTGGATATACTGGTTCAGTTGGGCCATCACGTTTGTGAGTCTTATCATTAGAATCCCACTTCTTGTTGTTTCTCTCTTCCCTCTTTCCTCTCTCGATCTCTCCTACCTCATGTCGTTGGTTCATGTCCTGCCTCTGTGTTCCGCTCCCTGCCTAACCCCAACCCCCTTCACTTCCCTCCTCGATACGTAGGCGCTAGAGCTCTCCATATCCGGTGTGATCATCAACTACTGGGCCGAGGACCTGAGGATATCCATCTTCGTCGGCGTCTTCTGGGTCTTCATCACGTCGCTCAACCTGCTCCCCGTCAACTTCTACGGCGAGGTCGAGTTCTGGTTCGCGCTCATCAAGGTCGTCACCGTCGTGGGCTTCATCTTCTTCGGCATCTGCATCGACGCCGGGGCCGGGCAGAACGGCTACCTCGGCTTCAACACGTGGAGGGACCCGGGCGCCTTCGCCCCCTACCTGGTCGGGGACAACGACTCCCTGGCCAAGTTCGTCGGCTTCTGGGCCGTCCTCATCCAGGCCGGGTTCTCCTACCAGGGCACGGAGCTGGTGGGCATCGCGGCGGGCGAGACGGCCAACCCGCGCAAGACGGTGCCCGCCGCCATCCGCAAGACCTTCTGGCGCATCCTCATCTTCTTCGTCCTTACCGTCTTCTTCATCGGCCTCCTGGTGCCCTACACCAACGAGAACCTCATCTCGGACAACACCGACGCCTCCGCCTCGCCCTTCGTCATCGCCGCCGACCTGGCCGGCGTCAGGGTCCTGCCCCACATCATCAACGCCGTGCTGCTGACCGTCGTGCTGAGCGCGGCCAACTCCAACGTCTACTCGGGCTCGCGCATCCTCGTCGGCCTGGCCGAGGAGCGCCTGGGCCCCGCCTTCCTGGCCCGCACCACCCGCAGGGGCGTGCCCTACCCGGCCGTCCTGGCCACCTCGGCCGTGGGGTTGCTCGGGTTCATGAACGAGTCCGAGGGCGGCGCCACCGTGTTCAACTGGCTGATGAACATCTCGGGCGTGGCCGGCTTCATCTCGTGGACCTGCATCGGCGTCTCGCACATCGCCTTCATGCGCGCCCTCGCGGCCCAGGGCATGAGCCGCGACGCCCTGCCCTACAAGGCCATGTGGCAGCCATGGCTGTCGTGGTACAGCGTCTTCTTCAACGTCCTGATCATCCTGACCCAGGGCTTCACCTCCTTCATGCCCTGGGACGTGACCTCATTCTTCGTCGCCTACGTCAGCCTCATCCTCTTCGTAGTCTTGTTTGTCGGCCACAAGATCGTGGCGAGGAGCCATATCCACAGGTCGTCTGAGGTGGACCTCCTGACCGGCAGGAAGGAGGTTGACGACATGCAATGGGACGATGACGAGCCCACGACGTGGTATGGGAAGGCGTGGAATTTTATTTTCAATTAATAGAAAAACCCCCCATAACTGTACACGATCTGTGAAGGGGCAAGCTTTTCTTATTTTCTTATGAAAAAGTAAACAAAAATTGAGAGTCATCAGACGCAGGACACTAATGAGAATGAGTATCTACGATTAAGAAAGGATTCATGAGAGGAAGGAAGCAGGAGGCGAAGAAGGAGTTCTATATCAGCAAGCGAAAGTTTAATGCTTCAGACAGTGCCACGAGAAATCTAATACCCCATTTTCGATTTCATACTGCGAATTAGATGCGTGCGCTTCGGCGGGGCTATCTGACAGAATCTGGGCAAGGAAGGACTAAGGGGGGAGGCAGGCCACGAGTGTCGAAAAGAAATTCACAGCCCCGTCCACCAGAAGGTCTCCCCGACACTGAACGAACCCCTCACAGCCTTCCCTTCAGAGACGGCGCTGCTGTCGCTGACGATGACCTCGTACTCACCGGCCTCGACGCACCACCGGGCGCGGTCCTCGTCCCAGTATCCGGCCGCGTACTTGGTCTCCATCTCGACCCTGGCCGTGCTCTTCTCCCCCGGCCCCAGCGCAACCTTGGCGAAGCCCTTGAGCTCCTTGACGGGCCTGTTGACCTTTGCCCTCTGCCGGGGCGTGACGTAGACCTGCACCACCTCGGCCCCCCGGACGGCCCCCGTGTTGGAAACCTCCACCTCGACGGCGACGACCTTCCCGTCCGCCTCGGACGAGACGGAGAGCCCGCCCAGAGAGAAGGTGGTGTAGCTCAGCCCGTGGCCGAAGGGGAAGAGGACGTCCCTGCCCGCGAACTCGTAGTACCGGTACCCGACGTAGACGTCCTCGCCGTACAGGGTCCGCCCGCCCTCGGCCCGGTAGTTGAGGTAGGCCGGGTTGTCTTTCAGCCGCGCCGGGAACGAGAGGGGCAGCCTGCCGCTGGGGTTGACGTCGCCGAAGAGCACGTCCGCGATGGCGTTGCCCGTCTCGTTGCCGCCGTACCACGCCTGCACCACCGCCGCCACCCGCCCGACCCAGGGCATGTGCACGGGCGTGCCGGACTGCATCACCACCACGGTCCGCGGGTTCGCGGCCGCGACGGCCGAGATGAGCTCGTCCATCGGCGGGGGCAGGTCCATCCCTTCCCGGTCCTCGCCCTCCGTCTCCCAGTCGGCGTTGAGCCCGGCGCAGATGACGACCTGGTCGGCCTCCGCGGCCAGGGCAGCGGCGCGCTCGATCTCCCTCTTGGGGTCGATCACCTTGCAGCCGCCGATGCGGAGCGCCCCGGGGCCGAAGAGGACGTTTCCCCCCCGGAGCTTGGACGTGCAGGCCGTGGCGAACTCGACCTTGAAGTCGTACCTCCTGCCCCGCTCCACCCTGACAAATCCCTTCTCCTCGACCGTGGCCGTGCCGAAGAAGGCGTTCCCCTGCGTCTGCACAGTCTCGTTGTCCACCACCAGTTCGCCGTTGACGAAGAGCTTGGCCGTGCCGCAGACCACCAGGCCCAGCTCCCACGTGCAGTCTTCGTCCGCGACGAAGGAGCCCTCGAAGTCGGCGTACCACAGCTCCGACTTGAGCTTCGCGTTGTAGTAGTCCACCAGGAGGTACTCCGTCTTGGTGAAGACGTACTCGTCCGTCGGCTCGCGCCCGGCCGTCGACGGCGGCTCCTCGAACACGCGCATCCGCATGCCCGGCTCGCCCGACTCCGTCGCGACCGAGTTGCCCAGCAGGGGCAGCATCTTGTGCGAATACGAGCCGATCGCGTACTCGGGCGGGCTCGTCAGCTGCCTACTAATCCCCTCGAACGGCGTGACCGCGTAGTAGGCTGCCAGCGAGGCGGAGCCGCCCCCGTGGTAAGTCGCGATCTTGGCGTTGGGCCCGATGATGACCGTCTTCTTGTCCTTCTTCAGCGGGAGGACTGCCTTGTCGTTCTTCAGCAGCACCAGCGACTCCCCGCCGATGCGCCGGAGCAGCTCGGCCGTCTCGGGGGTGTTCTGCTCCGTGGTCTCCGGGCCGTTCTCGGGGATGCCCGAGGCGGCGCACTTCTTGATGAACTTGAGCATCGCGCGCGCCCGCTCGTCCAGCACGTGCTCGCCGACCTTGTTGGTCGAGACGTTGAACTTGAGCAGCTCGCCCCTGAACCTCGGCGGCCCGGGCATCTCGAGGTCCAGCCCGGCCAGCGCGGCCTCGGTCGTGCTGTAGGTCCCGTACCAGTCGCTCATCACCATCCCGTCCCAGCCCCACTCCCTCCGGAGCATCTTGTCCAGCAGCTCCGGGCTCTCGCTGCAGTAGGTGCCGTTGACCCCGTTGTATGCCGTCATGAAGGCCCCGGGTTGCGCATCCCTGACCGCGAGCTGGAAAGGGAGCGTGTAGATCTCGCGCAGGGCCCTCTCCGTGAGGATGCTCTGGACGGAGTTGCGGCGGTGCTCCTGGTCGTTGCAGACGAAGTGCTTGAGCGTCGCCTGCACACCCGTCGCCTGGATCCCCTTGACCAGGGCGCCCGCGCCCAGGCCGGCCAGAACAGGATCTTCACTCAGGGACTCAAAGCCGCGGCCGCCGAGGGGCGAGCGTTGCATGTTGATGGTAGGGCCGAGGATGGCGTGCGCGCTCTTGGTCTTGGCCTCCTCGCCCATCTTCCTGCCGGCCTCCTCCAGGAGCGCCAGGTTGAAGGTCGAGCCCAGCGCGGTCCCGCAGGGGAAGCAGGCTGCCTTGATGCCGTCGAAGAACTTGGTGCCCCTGACGCCGTTGGGGCCGTCCGAGAGGCGGATGGATGGGATTCCATGTTCAGGCAACGCCTTAGTGTGCCAGAAGTCGATGCCTGAGTTGTGGCTTGCCCGGCTTAACGAGGGGGACTTCTGAGGCGGAGGAAGGAAGACGTGTTTTCGCGTTCGCCAGCGTGCCCTAGGCTAGCTCACTCACCTGCAAGCAAATCAACCTTCTCGCTCATAGTGAGCTTCTTGAGCACCTCTTCCACATTCATGTCCGCCATCTTGGTCTCCTTATGGCAGAAGGTCGAATCTAGCAGTAACGCTTTCCTGCTCAATGGCACTTCAGGGGCAAACGAAGGCGCTCGATTCAGTCCAGTCTTAGTCCAGTGTAGTCCAGGCCGGTCGGTATTCAGGGGGGAGACGGGGAAATAGTGTGGTGGCAGCTATCAATGAGGGGAAGACCAGCCGTTTGCCAGAGTGGGACGGCTCCAGAGCGGCTGCTTTTAAATATCACCTGGGACGCACCGCCATCCTTCAGTACCACAGGCTCGAGAGCCAGAGTACCAAGAAGCGGGAGGTTCTGCATGATGCCGCGTTCGGCCGGCTGGCTAAGACGCGTTAAGCTCAGTCAGGGTTGAGACCTTGAGGTGTCCTGCTGTCCCACGCCTTGTGCAGGAGCAAACGGCCTGGGATGCCTGTGCTGTGTGCCATCCTCCGTACTTCCTACTCATATTCTCCACTGGCGAGGTCCACAGCGGCCCTGCGCCCGAGGAATAACCTGGCCGAGCTTCTGCCGTGGGGACTTGATTGGGTAATGGAGTGAAAGATGGTAAAAGCTGGCCGATACTCCGGTACTGTTTCTCCGTCAGTTATTTTTAGTGGACGCAGTGGATGGGGATCCGAGTCGTGATGGTTTACTGCAGTAGGATTCCTACCCGGGCTGTTCGAGATCATAAGTTGCCACCAAAATAACCGTTTGGAGCTCCCCACGTTAATTTAGTAAGGGACCTCAAACACCAGCTCTTTTGGCTGATGAACTAGACTTGCAAGTCAGAGGCAACTGAGCCTCAAGCGGCTAAAAAAAAACGATCTCAAGTTTGCAACCCCTCTTTGTGACCCCACATCCAGCCTTTGATATCAAGGACGGTTCGGGTGTTTCTTGGCGGTAGAGAGGAGTCGGAGGACGGGCGGGACACATCGACAGGAGACCAGGAGAGATACCTGGTGTAAGATTCCGTTCTTCAGAGAAGCTCATCGTGCTTTGTATTACCGATATTGAACACATATAGATATAACCAATGAGAACATTAAGCACACACCCGATACATCCAGAACCGGTATATACCATTCGTCCTTCCACTCATACTCATCACGAAAGAACCCTTCGTGCATACCTTACCTACCTACCCAACCGTCGCCAAGCTGCTCCACCATAGTAACAAACAGGACAGCCGTAGCAAATCAAATCAACTCGTCACTCACGCATATGTCCCGGTACTAAGAACGCCAAAAGGAACCACAGATAAAAACATCAAGAAAAAACCGCACATACCCCCTGGGTGGCGTGACGTAACCGAAGGCGCTAAGCGGTAGCAGCGGCCGCTGCCCTCGCCGTGGCGCCTCGGGCCGGAACACCAAGCCCAAGCCTCCTCGCGGCTCCCTGCCCGGGTCGTGCGAGCGTGTACTTTGCGAAGGCGCGGGCGAGGGCCTTTTTACAACTGACCTTCTGGCTGCCGATGAAGGACTCGACCGTGACGGCGATGGCGCGGTCGATGTCCTGAGCCGTACAGTACTCCGACAGCCGCATGCGGCAGAAGGCCTCGCTGATGCGGATGATGGCCTCGAGATGGCGGACCTGGTTGAGGAGAAGAAAAAAAATATGTCAGCAAATTTGAAACGTCCAGAGCCTAGGTTGTGACATGCCCCTTCATTGTGTGACAAAAAAAAAAACTCACAGTAATAGGGTAAGCACCAGTCGCCAGAGATTCCCGGCGCATGTCGGCAAACAACCGCGCTACCTTGTCGTCGTCCATGTGGTACAGCTTCGGCGAGCACCTCTCTCGGGCGTACTTGATGTACTTTCGGAGCAGGTCCTGAGGGATCTCGCCCGTCTTGGACCGCTGGCCACCAGCCGCCTCGTCCGCGCCCTGCATCTCGCCCTGCTGCGTCTCCGAGTCGTGCTCCATCTCCATCGAGTCCTGGCCACCGCCCTGCGTCGCCGCCTGGGCCGACGGATGGCTGCGGCTATGGGACCCCACGATGAAACGGGCCAGGCGTTCATCCTCGGCGGGGTCGACCGTGTCGCGCACGACACAGAGGATATCGAAACGCGACAGAATGGGCTCAGTCAGCTCGACGTTGGCAGAGAATGGGATCGTCGAGTTGTACCGCCCGCCGATCGGGTTGGCCGCCGCGATGATGCCGCACCGAGCCTGCAGTGTGGTGACGATGCCAGCCTTGGAGATGGAGATGGTCTGCTGCTCCATAGCCTCGTGGATCGACGTCCGATCCTGGTCGTTCATCTTGTCGAACTCGTCGATCAGGCAGGTGCCCTTGTCGGCAAGCACGAGAGCCCCGCCCTCGAGCGTCCACTCGCTCGTCAGGGGGTCCCGTCGCACGCTGGCAGTAAGACCGACAGCGCTGGCACCCTGGCCAGTGGCGAAGACTGCGCGGTGCGCCGTCTTCTCGACGTACTTTAGGACCTGTGACTTCGCCGTCCCGGGGTCTCCCAAAAGCAGAACGTTGATGTCGCCGCGGACGTGGTGCAGCCCCTTGGTCGTCTTGGCAACACCGCCGAAAAGGGACAGTGCGACGGCCGTCTTGATGTCCGTGTGGCCGTAGATGCTCGGCGCCATCGAGTTGATGAGCTTGTCCACGATCTGGGGATCCTTGGACAGCTTCCGGATCTCCTGCTCGTCTTCCTCAGTCATACGGAAGCCGGCAAGCTGATCGTGGGCCTTGACTATGTTGTTCGCCTCCAGGATGGTGGCAAATACCGGGAAGCCGTTGCGATTGTTCAGCTGGGCATCGTAATTATTTCGATAGGTGCCCGTGACCTCGATTTCCTCGCCGGGCTTGGCCTTGTCGATCAGGTCCCACAAAAGAACGACCTCTCGGGTTCGGGGGAGGCGGCCCGCGGGGACGGTGCCGGGTGACTCCTGAAGTGTGATCTTCTGGTAGTTCCGGTAGACCGTCTTTTCCGAGTTCAGACTGAAAGGGCCGCGAGACTGGCAGTTCTGACAGTACGTGACCTTGACCTCGACGTTGGACTCCTGCTGGTAGGGGCCGAGGGTGACGCCGCACTTGGTGCAGTCGAACTTGACGTACTTCAGCTGAGGGAAGACGCCAGTGCGACGAGTGACAACGCCGCTGACTCGAACCAGGCAGTTGAGGTGAGACTGGCGGAGCTGCCTCAGGGTGTAATGAACGGGGAGATCGAAGATGCGAACGTGAATTTCCGAGTGGATGCGCTCGTAATCGGGGTAGTGAAGCAGCACGACATCCATGGCGACCTCGTCGAAGAGCTTGAGCATCTCAGCCGGAGCGTTGGCTAGGAAGTACGCTAGGATAGCCTTGGAGGAGGACAGATGGTCGTATGAGACCTCAAGGGACTCTGCGTTGATCTCGCCGAGAGTTCGGATGCGGTTGCCGTAGACGGATGAACCGTGCTCGTCCGTGTGCTCAGTGAGGAAAGCTTTGAACTCCCTCTTGATGGTTCGCTGGACGGCAAGGTTGGAGACCCACTCAGTCAGACTAGATGCCTTGACATCCTGGAGTGCCTCAAGCGAGAGCTCCTCATCCATAATGTCGGCATCCATATTCTCGTCGGGATCTTCGTCATAGTGATGTCGACGGCGGCGGGGCTGTGCCGTGAGGTCGATATCGCCATCCTCATCCTCACCAGGCAGAAAGGCGGCTGGGATGCGCTGGCGACGAGCGACCTCGCGGTCTCTGCGGTTCAGCTGGGCCTCAAGAAGCCTTCTGTCACCAAGATTCATGGCGTCGTAATCGCCCTCATCGTCGAGGTCGATACCTTCGTAACCGTCATTATCATCCTTATCTCTGTAGTCTCGCTCGAAGCCCTCTCGGAAGAGATCGACGTCGTCCTCTGCCATCTCATCGAGCTCGTCGATATCATCTTGGATCTCGACATCCTCCTCAATGTCGTCATTGTCATCGGCTCCGTGGGCCATATTGAACGCCGGGGGAGAGGATGGCATGGGGCTTGAAGCGGCACCCGTGGAGGAGTTGCCGTCGTCGGCAGCGCCTCGTGCCCGCTTGCGGCTTGAGCTCGGAGCCAGTCCGCGGTTTGCGGAGTCCATATTGGACCTCAATGGCGAGCTGTAGGTTGGAGACATCAGTAGGACGTTGCAAAAGGGGCCTTGCAGTACTCCGAAACTTATAAGACATTCAGACAATCAAGAGGGAACTCACGTCATGGTTGCTATTCTGCTTTTTTCAAAGTCGTCTCTTTTACTGGGATTGAAATCTTTCGACTGAGAAGCTGCCTGTCTAATGCTTTGTGCCGGAGTGAAGTTCAGTTCGCGCTGGAAATTGCGGGCGCTTCTGTTTCAAGAAGGGTTGTTCGAAGGCATGGCAAGGGCGCTGAGAGGCCCCACTTCATCGACCGCGATTTCTCGCGACGCGTTAATTGAAACTAGTCCTGATTGGGTTTGCGCGTAAAGTGGTTGCTTGAGGTTGAACCGTGCACCCTGTTACTTTTTGGGAATAGGTATGGAGTTGGTACGGATTACGTATCTGCTTTACAGGTACGTATCTTCCCGCGTTCCATCCTCGCGACTGACCGATATATACGGTCTCCATCTGGGCAGCGCGACAAGCCTTTCAATCTTGACCACCTCTCTAATCTCTCACTGTCTCAACTCCCCAATCTCCATCATTAGACCTAGACCAGCTTTCTGTCACGATGTCTGAGTCGGGTACTAGTGCCACACTTGATGGCGCGCCTGGGGGCTCCTCCCTCCAACGACGGGGGAGCTCGTCCCAGCAGTCGGAGACCTCACAAACCGCAGCCGAGTAAGAACAATCAGTTCTGGTCCTCTTGCATCTGCATTTGTTCATGTGCAATATAATGCTAAAATTCATATTCCCAGATTCCTTCGCGAGCAGATGCAGATGGAGGCCGATGCGCGCGAGGCACTACCATATGTAAGCTTCCAGAGGACTCCATCAGCTCCGAATGCGTATTCACCCCCGTTTACTGACCATTCGCAAACACTTTTGACAGAGCATTCAACACTGCACCAACCCTCTCGGGTCACTACGCCAGAGCGTCTTCTCCTGCCTGACGTGTAACCCGCCTCCAGCCGACACCAAAGCCCCTTATGATGCGGCAGGAGTCTGCTACGCTTGCTCCGTGCAGTGCCATGGCGAGCACACCCTCGTCGAAATCTTCAACAAGAGAAACTTCACCTGCGACTGCGGCACCACCCGCTTCTCGGCCGACAGCCCCTGCAACCTGCGGGTCAATCCAGAGACGAAAAGCAAGGGGGTGCACTCCGAGACGGCTGCCCCGAACAACAAGTACAACCACAACTTTCGCAACCGATTCTGCGGCTGCGAATGCGACTACGATCCTTTCCAGCAAAAAGGCACAATGTTCCAGTGCCTGGGACTGGGGACACACGAGACTGGCGGCTGTGGAGAGGATTGGTGGCATCCTGGGTGTGTCGTGGGTCTCGGGCCCAAGTGGTTTGAGAACATGGAGGTCGTCAAGCCGACAGAGAGCAAAGCTCCCAAAATTGCCAGTGATATTACGACAGAGCGCTCTTCAGCCGACGGCCGAGCTCCCCTTGCGACTATCACCGAAGATGAGGATGCGGAAGCCCCTGAGACAGCGGCCCTCCCCGCCCCTGAGGCTCATGGCGGGGACAGTAGAGGGGCCGAGCAGACCGAAGGGGCCGAAGAGGCCGAGGATGATGAACCACCCATGCCGCCAGGCTTCCCGGATGAAGAGTCCTTTGACGGATTCCTGTGCTATAAATGCGTTGACGCCTATCCATGGGTCAAGCGATACGCGGGCACTGAGGGGTTCCACCCTCCGGTCTTCAGCACCCAGGCCGTGGAAACCGCCCCCGCTGATGCTGGCAAGTCACAAATCTCGGATCCTCCATCGGCTGGCCAATCACAGAAGCGAAAAGCCGAGGATGAAGCTGTGGAAGGAGATGGAGGAGAAGCTCAGGAGTCTAAGCGTCACAAGGCTGAGCAAGCTTCCGAGTCTCCTACGCAAGCCCCACCTCAGAGCACCACAGAGGCGACTTTGAATCCCAGTGACGAGCTGGAGGCGAAGGCTGGTTCGGCGGACCCGTCCGCCACCAAGTGCAAACTCAATAGCCTTCCGCCAGCACCAAGCGGACAGTTCTCGCTGTTCCTGAAGGAGTCGTTCCGCGACAGCTTCTGCCGCTGCCCGGCCTGCTTCCCGCTGCTCGCGCCGCACCCGCAGCTGCTCGAGGAGGAGGACACGTACGAGCCGCCCGTGTCGCAGGACGGCGGTCAGTCGGAGCACGGCGGCTCGACGCAGGGCAGCCTGCTGGAGCTGGGCGAGAGCGCGCTCCGCAACGTGGACCGGGTGCGGGCCATCGAGGGCGTCATGGCCTACAACCACCTCAAGGACAAGCTCAAGGGCTTCCTGCAGCCGTTCGCGCAGAGCGGCGAGGCCGTCAGTGCGGAGGACATCAAGCAGATCTTTGCCAGGCTGCGCGGCGACGACGAGGCCATCAGGGAGGCGGCCGAGGCGGCGAGCAAGTCCGACTTTCGGCGCGAGCAGAGCGGGTACTGACTGACGCTGTGGATTTTCAGGCCTCATTTTGGCTCAGGGGGCTGGGGTATTGGGGCTGTATTTGTTTATGTTTTCATGTGTATAAAAAAAACCCCCAAAACCTGGTGGAGGCGTTAGGCGGAGAGTTGGCGAGTTTGAACACAGACCAGCTGATGATGCTTATTCCAAAGAGAGTTACGTCCACGGGCGGTCACCTTGCATCCTATCCGGCCTGCCCGTGGTCGTACCTTTTAAAGTGTCGTGCATGTGTGTGTGCCTTCTTCCGAGCAGGAACATCGCTCGAGCCTCGTTCGGACTTGCCCATTTCCTACACCTTCCACCCTCCCATCCTTCTCCTTGTCCCATCCCTTGAACTTTCCATCCCAGTAGGTATACCTACTTTTCTTGTAATACACCAGCCCGACGACCCGACCCAGATTCTCTCTCCTCTCTTCTCTACCCCACCTTCGGTGTCTATATCCTTAATCCTTCTCCTTCTTTTCGGTCTCTTTCTCAGGTCGGGCGCCCCTTCGACTCTCCCACACAGCAGGGCGCTTCTCCTTCGTACACAAACCAAGGCGCCCGATTCGCCTACCCTAACGAGCCGTCCTTCCTCATCTCGAGCCACCCGACGGGACACAGACGACTCGAAAATGGTCACCCTGCCCACCACCCCGCCCACTACCCAAGACGGGTTGCGGAGGCAGATCACAACGAGACACATGGCCTTCATGGCGCTGTCCACCTCCATCGGGGCCGGCCTGCTAGTCGCCTCGGGCCAGGCGCTCGCCCTGGCGGGCCCCGCGTCTCTGGTCATCGGCTTCGTGACCGTCGGGATCGGCGCCACCCTCACCATGTCGTCGCTCGGGGAGATGGCGGCGAACCTGCCGGTATCTGGGGCGTTTTATACCTACACGGACAGATTTATCGGGCCGGCGGCCGGGTTCGCCATGGCGTGGAACTTCACCCTCTGCTGGCTCATCGTCCTGCCCTTCGAGATCATCGTGCTCACGGAGCAGATCAGCGTGCTGTTCCCCGCCGCCCCGCCCGCCGCCATCGTGGCCGTGTTCCTCATCCTCGTGGCCGTCGTGCCCCTGTTCGGCGCCCGCGGCTTCGGCGAGGTCGAGAACTGGCTGGGCATGGTCAAGGCCTGCTGCCTGACGACCTTCATCGGCATCGCCCTCAGCCTGACCATCGCCGGGCAGCCGTACCGGCCCGACCGACCGGTCCAGTCCCGCCTCTCGCCCGGCCAGATGGCGTACGGCGGCACGTTCTGGCACGTCCCCTTCCGGAACGGCTTCCAGGGCTTCCTGACCGTCTTCAAGGTGGCTGGGATGGCCTACGGCGGGCTCGAGACGCTGGGCCTGACGGCGGCCGAGTGCCTCCGCCCGCAGAGGCTGATGCGGATCGGGACCTACGTCACCTTCTTCCGGGTCGCCTTCTTCTACGTGGGCTCGCTCGCGATGCTGGGCTTCGTCCTGCCGGCGGACGAGACGGCCATCACGCGGACGGGCAAGACGAGCCCCTTCCAGATCGCCATGGCGGTGGCGGGCCTGCGCCCCGTCGAGCACGTCATCACGGCCTGCATCGTCGCCTCGCTCGTCTCCATGTCCAACATGGCCGTCTTCTCGTCGTCGCGTGCGCTCCACGCCCTCAGCCTGGCCGGGAACGCGCCCCGCTTCTTCCGCAAGACGCGCGGCGGGGTCCCCGTCAACGCCACGGCCCTCTCGCTGCTCTTCGGCCTCCTGGCCTTCGTCGGGTGCGCCGACGGCGGGCAGGCCGTCTTCTCGTGGCTCCTCTCCCTGGCCGGCATGGCCAACTATTGCACCTGGCTAGCCATCTGCGCCAGCCACATCCGCTTCCGCCGCGCCACCAAGGCGCAGGGCGTGTCGGCCTCTCTGTTCTGCTTCAGGAGCCCCTTCGGCGTCTGGGGCTCCTACGTCGCCTCGGTGGCCAGCTTGTGCGGCATGGTTGCTCAGTGGGTCATTGCCTTCTGGGTTTTCAGGGGTAGGACAATCACTGCCCCGAATGTGCTCATGGACACTATTGGCTTTATCGTTGTCATCCTTCTCTTCGTGGGCTACTTGCTATGGCAGAGGTGGGCCGAGGGCCACTGGCTATTCCTCAGGCCGCTTGACAAGATCGATCTCGACGCTGGGTTTAGGGGCAAGGCTGAGACTGAACAGATGGAGCCGGAGTCGGCGAGTGCCTAGCCTTCTTAAAGTCACATGTACGGGCACCATGTTATCATACCTGCGTGCTTTGTCACAAGCCAAGTGCGATCGTGGAAGCCACGTGCCCGTCGTCACTAGACGAATACCTACATACTATCTCCGAAGTCCCTATGCACGCATGTGCACAGATAGAAACTTTGACTGTCTTCCGATGGCACCTCATTTCAAGCCTTCCTCCTCCATGTATCTCCCTCCTCTTATGTTGCGTCAGACCCACGATGAGAGATGGTAGGGACCAAGAGCAGAGGGAAGATGACACGAGGGAAGATGACACGAGGGGAGACCTAGATACATACCTAGGTAATCGGGAAGTCAAATCGGCACCTTCAAACCCCAGCTGATAACAACATGCATATTATAAGTACATAGGTAGGTAGACAAGAACTCTTTGATGGCAAAAGCTACTCTGAATTAGGTATTGTGTGATGGTACATGATACAGAATCTCCTATTAATAGCATCACCAAGGGGCACCGAGGAACGCCAACACTCAATGGATCGAATCCTCCCTCTGCATGGCAACCCCACCCATCCTTTGGCCAGCCTGTTGTTGTTGATGCTGTGCTCGTAATGGGCCCTGCTGCTGTTGCTCCTGTTCCTGCTGGTATTGTGAAGATCCGTCCTGCTGCTGATGGTGGTGCTGTTGCTTCAGCTGCTGCTCCGGCCCGCCAAGCACTACCTCCTCGCTGCCGACACCCTCGTCGTCGGCCTCCTGGTCCTGCATCTCCTCATCGTCCTCCTGCTGTTGCTGTAACTGTTGCTGTTGTTGCTGCTGCTGCTGCTGCTGTTGTTGTTGTTGTTGTTGCTGCAGCTGCAGGCCCGGCTGCTGGTCAGCCAGCTGCTGCCTCTCCTCGGCCTCGAGCTCCTCCCGCTTCAGCTGCGCCGCCTGAGCCGCCAGGGTCTCTCGCTCCACCTCCCTCAACCGGATCTTCTCGAGCGGGTCGACGAGGTCGTCGTCGTTGCTCCAGAACTCCGGGTCGTCCTCGGCCACCTCGGGCATGGCCATCCTCCTCCAGAAGCGGAGCTCCTGCCGAACGGCCCTGTTGTCGACGCGCCTCTCCCACCTGTCGCCGTCGGCCTCGTACCGGGACCGGAAGTCCCTCAGGGCCTCGTTCGCTTTGCCCGCGTGCGCCTGCATGTCCCAGATCTGCTCGCGCAGCCGGCTGTTCTCGGCCCGCGCCTCGGCCAGCTGCGCCCGGTACGACCGGTGCCAGGCCGCCACGTCGGCCACGTGCTTGGCCTTGTATTCGTGGAACTGCTGGAGCATCACGCCCGTCGCCGTCGCGTACTGCTGCAGGAGCGCCACGTTCTCATCCCGGCTGTGGCGGACCTTCTCGAGGGACTCGGTCACGACTGAGAGGAGGACATCGAGGTTTTGCGCTGGACAAAAAGAGAAGAAAAAAAGGGGGAAAGGTGGGGTTAGCCAAAGTCACAAGGTCGAAATGAGGGGTGTTTTTTTTTTTCGATTGGGGGGTTATTCCTTCTCAGCCAGGGAATTTTTTTGGAATGGTACTCACGATTCAAATCCTCCGCGTTCTCGATGATCTCGTCGTTCCCCAAATTCGCCTGCCGAGCGCGGCTCCGCACCCTGCCGACGCCAGCGACCACGTCCTCCAGAACCTTCTTGTTCTCGGCCAGCTGCCGGCTGAGGTCCTCGACCATGCCGTAGATGTAGTTCAGCTCCGTCTGGTGACCGGCGGGCATAGGCCCGGCCATCGCGCCGCCCATGTTGCCGCCGTTAATCCCGTTCATGTCCTGCAGCGGTGAGGGCTGCAGCTGTTGCGGCTTATCTAATTGTTGTTCTAGTCGTAGTCGTAGTTTTCCTTCTCGTTCTTGCCTCTCCAGGTCCAGCGGGCGATACTGTTGTTGTAGTTGTCGTAGTAGTTGTTGGTCTCGTTGCCGCCTCTGCTGCTCCTCCTCCTGATAATCTTGCTCTTGCTGCTGATGAAAGAGCGGTTTCTTATATGAGTGCGAGGGGCCCCGGCGCCGACCGAAGCTGGGAAAGTGGCTGTAAGATGGAAGTGGACGCGGAGACCGCTTCGGTGTGCGGCCCGAAGGGACGAGCGGTGGCGGGTAGAGCGACGGCGCCGGCGACGGCTCTTCAAGATGTTGACGACGTAGCTGGAGTCTAGGCGTTATCCTGCGAGCATGGAGCGTGTCGAACCGGAGCTCATGCGGATGCAGAACACGGAGAGGAGCTTCTTGACCTTGGCGCGTCGCTGGTGGAGAATCAATATCCAGGAACGGGTCCGATAAATGATGGAAAGGCGTGGCAGGAAATGGTGGCAGAGAAAGCGCTGGCAGAGGTCGGGGTCCGTTCGGGTGCGAGGCCTTCGCTTCTTGATGCGGTGATGGTGATGTTGAGGACGTTGAGGGTGTTGATGGGGTTGGTGCTGGCCTTGTTGGTAGCTGAACAGAAGACGTTGGCACGGTCGCTACCGCTGCCAGGCTATTTTCAGCTGTTCCTATCCACGTCCCCATCTCATCAAGCGGATCGACAGGGCCATCCTCCGCGATTGAGGATGGGGTGGCATTTCCATCCTCATTGGGCAGGGTGCCCGGGGTGGGCGTAGCAGCCTGACCCTGCCCCATTGCGCTTGACGCTTTGGGCTTTGCTGGCAGAGCTTGGGGTGTCAAATCCAACAGGTGTGGACGTAGGTAGGTAGGCGGTAGGCGCCTTGCGCAGTATTGATTAGTGCCTTCCCCTCCTGTATCCGAAGCGCTGGGTAGGTCAAGAAGATGCTGAGGAGGTAAGTGAAAGAGAAGTATTGAAAGGGAGAAAATGCCTCTGTGTTCCTCCCGCGTGGAAAAAGTGAGAATAGAAGGCAGAAGACTAAAATAATAATCAACCGGGCAATTCTCAGTTTTGATCCCAAGTTGCAGCGTTTGTCTCTTTTTTTTTCCCTGTGTGTGTGTGCCCGGTTTTGCAGGCAGGTGCTGTTGTGACAGAAGCAAGCAGCACAGGGCGTTTATTACTAGATTCACCTCTGAAGGGGTCATGGAAGGCATCGTCGGGTGTCCGTCATCCATCTCAAGCATACGACGGTAAAACGCATTTGATTTCAACTACAGATCAACATGGCAGACCCGCCCTCTTTCTAGCTGTTTATATCCTTGTTCAGTTCAACAGTAACACATCATGCGCCCGTTGTTATCCTTCTGCAATCCTAGCTTTCCGACACCAACAGTGCCCACATCAACCAACATCAAACGGGGTCTTCCAAGGTCTGTCCAGGTCGCCCAACCGCGATGGCGCCGCCACCATGGTCCCCCAATCCGCCAGCCTCTAGCCGTTCCAGCGCCCTCTCGACCTCCTTTTCCCACTTGCTCATCCCAACAATGACCCACTCCAGGGCCCCGACAAGATACAGCGCGACACATTGGCCGATCCAAAGTCCCGCGAGTCCCCAGCCGTGGAAGGCAAGGTATATCCCTGCTGGCAACGCGCCCGCGTAGTAGCTCAGGATGTTGACGGCGGCCCCTACCCACTGCCTGCCCATGCCCCTCAGCGCCCCACCGCAAGAGCCGTTGAGCCCGTCGGCAATCTGGAACAGGGCGACCCAGGGCATCACCTCCCCCACGAGCCGGATGACCCTCTCATCGTCGTTGAACAGCCGCCCAAAGACGTCCTTGGATGCCCACAAGACGGTGAGGATGACGGCCCCGTTGAGCACGCTCAGCACCGCGGCGCAGTGCGCGGCCCTCTCGGCGTCGCGCGCCCTCCGCGCCCCGAGCAGGTTGCCCAGCCTGCTCGAGGTCGCGACCCCGAGCCCGAAGGGGATGGTGTTGATGATCTGGTCCGCCGTCATGATAACGCTCTGCGCCGCGAGCGGGATCGTGCCGAGCCTGCCCGCGGCCAGGGCCACGATCTCGAAGGCCCACCACTCGGTCCCGACGTGAACGATGCCCAGGAGGGCGAGCCGAGCAAAGGGGACCATGTGCGCCGGCTTCACGGCCCGTGAGAGCTCCAACCCGCCCCAGCACTCGCGGCCCCGTACGAAGACGGCGTAGGCCATTAGCAGCAGAAACGACACCCAGTAGGCGACCCCCGTGGCCAGGGGCGCCCCGTACAGGCCCAGCCCGAGCCTGTGGATGAAGAGGTAGTTCAAGCCCGCGCTGAGCGGAGAGGTGATCAGCAGCACGTACGTGCCAGGGCGGTATATCTCTTTACCATTTTGATCAGTTATGTTTGGCCTCCTTTTTTTTGGTTTAGGTTTATTTTTTTCTTCTTTTTTTTTTATTTCAAAAAACGATAACAGAAAATATGGTGCCATCAACGGATAGCTCAAGGGGAAAACATACCCTGCGCCTGGAGGTACTTTTTCATGGCTTCAAACCAGATATACCCCAAACCTCCAGGTATCAAACACCGCAAGAAAGCCGCGCTCTGCACGCAGATGAACTCCTCCTGCCCCAACAGACGAAACAGCGGTTCCGAAAACCACCACATTGTGGCGACGACGGCGTAGAAGGCCGAGAGAATGATGATGCCGCGCTGCAGCAGGATTCCCAGGTCGTGCTTGTTGGCCGACCCCGTGTAGCTGCTGGACGCGAGCGTGTCAAGCGCGGTCGTGCCACCCAGAGCGATGAGCCAGGCCGTCGACATGGCGAACATGTATGAGAAGGCCGCCGTGGCCAGGGCCTCCGGGCTGAGGCGGCCCACCATCAGCACCGAGACCGTCTGGAGCGAGTTCTGCAGCGTGTATGCGAGGATGACGGGCACCGACGCCCTGGTGAGGAGCCATATCTCTGAGAGCCAGAGGCGGCAGTGCGGAGGAGGTGGCTGCGCCGCCGCTATTTCGTTCAAGTCCGCCGCAATGGTTTCGGAAGACGAGGACTCGGTTGAGCCAACAGACGGCGGCTTCCGCGGCAGGAGGCTTGTCCTCTCGTTCGGGGGACTTTCGGCATCCGTCATGGTAGCGGAGTATTCGCTGTTGGGCATCGAGTCTCCCGAGTGATGGTTATGGATGTGCGTTGAAATAAGGACTCATACGAGACATCAACTGGCTTCGAAACCCTCGAGAAGAGGAACGATAAATACAAAGACAGTCAGGGCGGAATCCCCTCCGCCTCGCAGGTATAGTATTCCTGCTCAATGGCTCCGGCCTCCTGTCTCTCTCACTCTTATGTAGCAGGCAGAGAAGCGGGGGGATGATGATAAGAGCAGGTAAGTGATTCATTGTACACACCCCTTAGACGTTGCAGAAAACAATAACCAATGTCAGAAGCACTCAAGCGGACCCATCTATCAAGATCAAAGGTACCGTTTGTGTAATCCAGTTCTCTATTTTGGGGGACTAGAGGATATTAGGTACGCTGCAGGTCAGGTAGGAGACGCCATGCCATTGGACATGGAATGCTAAGCTGCTTGCAAGAGGGACCATCCTGACTGCATGAGATATCTTCTATGTTAGCACCCATAGAAGCACGACATCGCACGGAAAATCGTGACGAGCTGAGGCCTAAGTGTAAGGTAGGTAGGAATATGTATGGAATGGCCTAAATCAGGTTGCGGAGCAGAACAGGCAGATTTGGGAAGGTTGAGGACTTGCCCCTCATAAATACCTACCTCTTAGTACGTGCCAGCCTACCTCTATTCCAATGTACCTACCTTAGCTATGTAGATTGCCATGTAAACGGAAAATACTAGTCTAGACGATAGTGGGAGCCAGCAGCCCTACAAAAGTTGGGGGAATAAAGGGCCGGGGCGAAAGCATCGCAACCATTACAAGTGGCGGCGGCGGCCATGGATTGCAGCATGGCTCGCTGTGTTCTAACATCCAGCGTTGGCAGCGAGCAGCTCGGAGGTGCATGACACCAGAAGGCAAGCTCCGGTGCTGCTTGGATCCGATGCAAGGAAGAACCTCAAAGACAGTTGACTGGCTTGTTGGGGCCTCTCTGGAGGGTCCGACGGGAGATGTGCAGGAGCCGGGTCATTGATAGGGCAAGAAACCGCGGCGGTGAATAAGAGAGGTCGAGCTGGCCTATCGACGTCAAGATCGGCGTGCAGCAAGACAGAAATCCAGGCTGGCCGAACTTCCTTATCTGGGCCCAATAGGATAGCGTACGACGTAATGCCATTATGTTTCCTCCCATCGATAGTCTGAACCGTGAGCATCTGAACTCACAGCAGCACAACTGCACGATTGAGTAACAAGATCTCCAGTTGCGTACTACTAGAATCGTCCCTCCTAAAAGCTGACCCCATTACGTAAAAAGGGGTGCAACCCCCCATAGGCTGTCGTTTTGACATGGCTGGGATGTTGCATGTAAGACTCTGTAGGGAGACATTGGATCGCGCAGTGTCTACCTAAGTACCAAGGGAAATGAACAGGAGTTCCGCATCTCTCTAATCTCATTTACTAGTAGTAGTCTGCTACGAATCTGAATATCTGGACTGGGATCTACCTAGGTACCTAGGTAGGTAGCGACGATCTAAAGTAGCCGGATCGTCAGGTAGAGTGAGTCTATGTGCTCTCGGTATTTGCCTTAGACACCCCCACCTTGGAGCGCCTGGAAGATGCTGTAGATGACCCACTGTCCGCTCTGGGTAGGACCACTCAAAATTACCTACCTTGGGCATGTTAGCACTTGGTTCAATCGTTGGATGTGGGACATATCCAGAGAAACTTGCTGCCCCCTCGGGGCTACATAAACATCAGTCAGAGAAACTGAGCTCATGGGTCATCACCTCAACGGCCTCGCCGCTTGGCTGCAGCAGTGAGATAGAGAGGATACACACACAGACACTTGATAAAAATTTCCGGGGATGTTTGCCAGCAAAATTCTCATCATGCGCCCAAGAGAAAAGGAATGGCATTTGATCCTGTGGCAATCACGGGGAGGGGCAAAGGATGGTGGCACTTATGTGAGCTCCAACAACCAGCCGAGAAAACAAAGATAGTGCCTTGGGAACTAAACAAATGTATGTGTATAAGAAGGGGAACTAGGAATGAGTAACAGAACTGAGAAGTGATAGGGAATCTAAAGAAAGAATACGTCTCAGACTCCAGGCCGGCGACCACTAATCCCCTACCCTTTTCCAGTCCTGTGGTATCAACGGAAGACAACAGATAATCGAGATGGTGAAAAAGAAACGCGAAGAAAAGTAAAGGAAAAGAAAAGAAAAGAGTAAAACATTAGACACAAAGAAGAATAAGGAAGATAGTAAAATAAAATTAAAAAAAGCCGAAGGAAACAGAATGATGCGGTCCAATACCAAACCCAGAAGAGAAGAAGAAAAAGCCCCCCTCACAGCATATCCTCGTCCACCTCGGCACAGTCCTCGCCAACAACAGCCTGCGCCGCCCACCCATCCGTGACCTCAACGTCCTCCTCTTTGACATCTCGCAAGCCGCCGCCGTCGCCACCACCGCGGCCAGCCGATGACGAGGACGAGGCCTCCCCCGCCGCGGTGTACGCCCCCTCCACCTTCACCCTCCCGGCGTCGCCCCCTTCCTCCGCATCGCCGCCACCTCCCGCGCCCCTGTCCTCCTCCCCGGGCCCCGCCAGCCACGCCTGCAGCCTCAGCGCGCTCCTCAGCGCCCCGCTCGCGATCTCCCAGTTGTCGAGGCACATCTGCACCGTCCAGATGGTGAGCAGGCTCTTGACGAACCGACCGTCGTGCTGCGGCGGCGAGCTCAGGCTGTTGCTGTTGTTGTTGCTGTTGCCGAGGTCGTTGTTGGTGTTGTCGTCGTCCTCGAAGCTGCCAGGGGAGGAGCAGCAGCTCGCCATCGCCACCACGACCCACCCGAACACGCCGAGCACCGACTTCCACCTCGCCAGCGGGACCCGACAGACCGTGGACCACAACGCGCGGAGCTCCTGGGGCGAGACCACGGCGCTGAAGGGCTGCCGCTGCATCACCGCCCGGCAGTACAGGAGGGCCGCCCGCCGGACGGCCTGGTAGAGGAAGTCGGGCGGCTCCGGGGAGGAGGAGGGGGAGGAGGA
>PYSP01000324.1:0-43026 GCA_003049395.1 Pseudohalonectria lignicola
ATTTTTTTGGTCCTTTTTCTCTTTTCTGATCCTCCACTTTGCCTCTTCCTTGATGCCCCTTCCCTATTCCTCCCTTCCTATTCCCGCTTGCCTATGACCTCTTTAGTATTACCTTTCTTATTCTCTATCATCTTGTCTCGTCCAACGTCGACACAATCACAGTTATCATCACCGCTGACGGAAATGATGATGATCTTCGAACAGGGTCCTCGAGGGCGACGATAAGCTGGACGCATCTTCGTATGGTAACTGAGAGCCAACCACTGACCTAGGACCAACATTTTCAGGCCGACTTGGTGGCGTGGTGGCCTTTGTCGTCTCCCGGCCTGCTGGCTATGTCTTTCTCCCTCCACATTCGACCTACCTGTAATACATGTCATTTCAGTAGCGATTTGGTATGTAATCAGCCTCGGCCAGCTTGATTCTTCGCAGGCAGCGCAACGGCGTGTATTAGCGTATGGCGTTCTTGATATCTAACTTAGTTCGTTTTTCTCCTGCACTTCGCTCCTTTGGGCTCTATCGTCGATCGTCTCGGCATGGATGTGAGATAGCACCCTTTACACACCATACCTAAGACTGATTTCCTCCCGGTCTCTGGGTGGGCGGGTGCCTCCGTAATTCATATCCACCATATCAACTTGACAACGGATGATACTTGACAGCATCCTCGCCGCCCTTGAAGACAGACAAGTCAAAGATCAATGTCGGTCCGCACCAAAACACCAGACCCTTTCATTCCATGTTGGTCAATGGTTCCGTCTGAAATTACATGCTGTATTTCCATGCGTTCCTACATCGATGACCCACGCCTCCGAAGCAATGATAAGCGGCGCCTTGATGATGACGGTGGACCGCATGCACTTCCTTGGTTGGTTAGGTTAGGTATGCATCTGTATGTACGGATACGGATGGGGGGTGGGGCTCCGGAAAAAGCAAAGTGTTTAAGTTCACACACAAAAATCATTAGAGCCCTGATGAGGACTTTTCTTCATCATTCAAATCCAGAGGCATCCAAAAGTATCCCCGTCCCTGGGCAAAAAAAAAAAAAAAAAAAAAAAGGCACAGAAGTATCCAAGACCTTCCGACATCCCTAATCCCACAGAGCGACAAGAAGCAAGATATGGATCTCCCGTCCGGTCCTGGCGCCCAGCCCAAACTTGAGGTCATAAATTCGTTAACCCAACCCCATAAAAAGAAAATTATGGAAAAGGAGAGGGAGAGAATAATATGCGCCTCGGCACTCAAACAAGAGAGCCTAGGGGCATTAAACATGTATCCCACGAGCTATTTCGTCCATTAGTGGGTTGCACCCTTCACCGGCCTTGGACTTTCCTACGTTGGCAATCTGGCACTCAGTCGACCCGTGCAAGAAAGGGGGTAAACACAAGGGCAAAGGGCCGTGGCAGAGTGCGGACCGGCGCGATCTGCGGCCGACTGTCCATCTTGGCCAGCAAGATCAGCAGCGTACCATTGCTGGCGGGACTTGGCAGAGGTCGAGCAGTCAGGCAAACATATCGGACATGTGTGTTGGGGTGTCGGCCTGTCACGGGGGCCGCCGGGACGGTTCGAGGGCCTTGGGTGAGGGTGAGGGCGGTGGGAGCAGCCATAGCTCTCAGCGCTCGGCGCGCCTAACATCCCCTTTGCCTTCACCTGGCATAAGGACGATTCATCAGGGCGACCTCGCGTGCGATCTCGCCCCATTCGAGCTCCCGCTTGAAGCCCGTGGCCTTGTGCGTCTTGGATCCGGCCGACTGACGCACCTGGAGCGTCTCCTCCCACTTGAGCAGCTCATACGCAAATCTCAGGTGTGGTTGGATGATGACATTAAGCCTGCGTGCCCTGACAAAGCAATACGCTCGCGGAAAAGAGAGATTCATCGCCCTCATGACCTCGGCGATGCATATGGTGGCACTCCTGGACACGCCGACGCGGCAGTGCACCAGGGTTGCTGTGCCGTTGCGTCGGCCATGGTCTGGTCATCAATGGTTGAGACGAGTTCGCAAAACGTCAGTTTTCAGTTTTCAGTCTTCAGTCCCGCAGCCCAGCCCGGGTTATCCCACCGCTCAGCCTTCTCACTCGGGCCTCCCACGAGTCCCAGACCCAGACATCCCAAGGGTGCCATTTCCGTGTGGGTGGCAGAGGTTGGAGGGGCGGCTCAGAACTTACCAATGAACTCCAGGCACCGCTCGAACTCGCTGGTCAACGGGTCTATGCCGTTATCCTGCACCCCCTGGACGGTGCAGACGTTCTCAGGGCCCCACTCATCTAGCTCGCCGTCGCGCCACATAGCCGTTTCGCCGACGCTGAGGATCTGGCCGATCCCCAACGCCCTCAGCAGGTCCGGGTTGTTTGCGTGGCCCAGGTTCCCCAGGTACATGTAGTCGAGGACTCTGCTGGGGAAAGAACCGTCCAGCCCTGGGAGCCACCGCGGCTCATTCTTCAGCAGGGCCGTGATCTCTCCCAGACTCTTGCCGACGCACGCCGGTGACGCCGAGAGCAGTCGAGGGGCGATGGCAGTGAGCAGGCCGACATCGGTGGGGTAGGCGAAGAAGTTGCGCTTCCTGGCTGTGTGAAGATTCAGCCAGGCCTCGGGCACCGGCATTCCGGTGCTGTAGCTGTAGTAGGCAATTCCGAGCATCGTCGATTCGGTGTAGCCGTCGGCGCAGTGGATGAGGATCCTCCGTTCGGGAGCGTTGGCGGCTTTCACAAGGCCGCAGGTGGCAGACGAAGTGGACGACGAACATGTCGAGCTGGACGAGGTCGGGTACTCGTCTGCCATGGCCGTGTCGCCATCCTCATCCTTATCTCTGGCACTGCCGTCATCGTCATCATCATCACCATCATCATACTCCTCCTCGTCATCGCCGATGACGTCGTCGTCGGCGCTGATATTGACGCTGACATTGCGGTCCTCCTCCTCCGTCTGCGACCGATTCCGACCCTTCTCGAGGTTCTCCCCACTGCCCACCTGTTGGCCCTGCCTGTGGGTTGCCAACGGGGCGATCCCGTGGGCAAGGTGGTAAATCCACTTGCACGTGTCTAGTATCCCGTCGGCTTCCGCCTGAGACCAGGTCGGCGGGAGGATGCTCCCCGAAGACGGGAACTCGAAGAAAGCTTGCTCCACCATCTGGTCGGGCCGACCCACAAGGGTCCGGAGGCCAGCGGGGTTCAAGTGGCCCACATCGCTGCATTCTATCAAGACGTCATACTTCCGCTCGTCCTCCGAGCCGTGCTCGGGGGTGGGGCCCATCCAGACATTATGCGAGATCATGGAAGCCTTCGTCATGCTATACATTTCCCTCCTCTCCTGGAGGAAGAGGTCCACCACGTTGCCCGTCAGGCCCCCGGCGGAGTCGACGGCAACAAGCTCCGGGTGTCTCTGTTCAAACTCGGAAAAGGGCCCTGTGCAGACGAAGGTGTTGTATTCGGGCAAGGTGTGGCCCATGACCTCGTGCTTCTGGCGCCACAGCCGTTGAGCATGCGCCATGTCCCAGCCCAGCCTCCGCACGAGGGCTTCATCACCGCCGGTGCCGTATATAACAATGTCCGAGGTCATGGCGGCCTTGGCGGCCTGGATTTGAAAGTTCCTGACCGAGAAGCCCTCCCTCGGGTCCACCTCGAGAAATTCCGGCTTGTCGCCCGGCTGCAGAAGCTCGTGTGGGGCGATTGCACCCTTGAGCCGCGAAATGCTGAGGTCACCATCGGCCTTGACGACGGTCACGCCTCGGAGGCAGCATGGCGTCCTCCGTAGTGTCCGCCGCCTCTGCACAAAGAATGCCTGCTGTATGTGGTTGCCGGGGTGGAGGCCGTGGTACCAAGGGAAGACGAGGGAAGGGTCGGGCAAGCTTTGGCCAGCGATGTGCTCTATGGCAGCGGCCACAGATACAGGGTTGAGCTCGTAGACTACAAGTGTCCCGCCATCGACAGACTGCAGGCGAGTGAACTTGTCAGGAGGGTAAAGCAGAGAATTGGGCGCGCTCTCGGCGCTGTCAGGGCTGGCGACAGTGGCGCTGGTGGTAATGACAGTAGGAACAGGAGCCGAAGAATGACTATCTACAACGCCCGAATACTTTAGTGTAGTGACCGATTCATCTTGGGTTTCCGGCACCGGCCCTGGAGGGCAAACAGGGATATGCTTGTTAGGTACCGGTGGCACATTGACGCTGTCTATGGGGAGAGCGGAAGAGCCGAGGGTTGTAATGCTTGACGAGGCGCGATGGGGAGGAACGGGTCGGGGGAGAGCAATTGTGGCCATGGCATTCACCGTCGCAGCCAGGGTATAAAGAATATGAGAGCTAGATATGGAAGAATGTAGGTAGGTGGGTAGGTAGGTAGACCGGTAGGGTTAGATAGGTATATTGTGAGAGTCAAAAGCTGGCGTTCTTAGCGGCGGCGGTGCCCTCCAGGGAGGGGGAGGGGCAGAGATCAGCTGGGCAGTCGGGTCTCAGGCAATGACCCCCGTGTTCTGATTCCCTGACAGTCGTGATGGTCGGGGAGATTGTACAAGAAGAGAGGAAATCAAGCCTTGCACTACCAATTGATCCGCACAAGGGCCGATATAGAAAGGTATGTATGAAGGCGTGTCGGCGCAGATACGTATGACAGATTAGGGCAGGTGTTGTTGGTTGTGGGTAGATGGTAGCTGAAATCGGGTGGATCTGGGGCGCACAGAGACTCGAGATACCGCGGCCTTCTACTGTAGCTTGCTGCTGGAGGGGCGAGCGAAAACCGGGCCTCATTTGACAGCTAGTATCGATGTTTTGTACCCGCGAGACAATGAATAAAAATAACGTGGCTGATTTGGTGGATTATAGATGGAATTACCCGTACATCTGGCAGTCTACCTGGCAATCATCAATAAAAAAAAGAGAGGAGAAGAGGAAGAGATGGGAGGGGATAGAGTCATTGTGTGTGTGCTAGATAAGAAACCATGAATCTCATTAGCAGGCGCACTACCTACCGTTAAAAGATGCAGGATCTTGATCTACGCAGTATTGTCCGTTGGGACTTGTGCTCGGGTTTCAAGGCGGGGGCTGGATGCTGTGGACGCTGGACACTGAATGGTGAGGTGATAAGAGCAAAAGGGATCATGCATGGCGAGTCTGGCTCTTTGCCGCTCTCACTTCTCCATGGAGGGGTAAAGGCGGAGGCGACCAATGGCATGCTGAAGGTGCCTCCACTTTTTAATATGCGGGCCAGAACTGCTACCAGCACTAGCGCCTGTCTACACTAACAGAGCTGGAGTATGCAGGCATCAATAAAGGCAGGCACGCTGTGGCTGCGATGCTAATGAAGCTCTTTTGCTGCACAGACAGACACACGGAGTGACGGGGATGTGGAAGGATACTTCTAGTCGTACCTACAATGCACGAGAACAGGAGCAGAATGCAGGATGCAACATGTATGGTGCGGGATTGGGATCGTCCATTAACATTGTATTACAAAAATTTATGGTCTTTTTTCTTTTGCTTTATGTCTCCACGAGCGCGGTTACCACAGCACGAACTGCGGACGAGAAAACCAGTCAAGCCAGCTCGAGCAGCTTTTTGATGGATGGGTTGTGATGGTTACCAGGCAAAGCTCAACCCTGCTTCGGGACTTAGTTAGGGGGGTCCCTCCCCATCCACCAGAATGCCCCCTCTCCAACCCGACAGCACGTTCATTCCATCGGTCGGTCGAGGTATGCCTGGTAGACTCTCCAGTCTCTTGAGTATGGAGTACGGAGGCTAATATGCAAGATAATGATGATCAGTAGCTTAGACGAGATCGTTAGGCGAAGTCACTACGAACCCGCGACGTTTTTGACCAATCAAAATCCACGCCTAGCTTCCCCTGGAACCAATCTAGAGTTGACCTTCGCCCTGTAAGTACAGGAGCACAGACCAAACTCACCAAATGGGAGGTTTAGTTTGAGTTGCTGACACTACGGACAGTGCTTTGGTAATTGTTTGTCCTTGCTTGCACCTCGAAAAGCGGACTAATCTAACGGCTGTCTGTGCGTTGACCCACTCGGGTGACGGAGCGGCGAATGTACCAGAAGGATGCCTACCGCATGTGATTCTACTTTCCACCCTGCATTCCATCCTCTAGCGAGACGTCAGTATATAGCACAGGTTATGATGACCAAGGAAGACGGCTTCTGTAACCTGTACGCAGTGCTGGCTACGAACCTATTCTTTCTGAATAAAGCCAATGCAGAAACGCAATTGAAAGCGTGCTTGCTCTGAAGGTCAGAGTGCGGGGTCTTTCGTCACAGAAAAAGATTTCACGGTCGCGCCTGACGTCGTACCTCGAGCACCACACCACGATTTTTAAAGGAACATGGAAGACGAAAACCACTCGACGTTACTCGACGACAGAGAGAGAGAGATTATTTAACGTCCGCAAGTCGAAATCTACCCGAGATCTCTGCCTCCCGAGGGGCATATGACGTGCTAGCGACTACCGAGCAGCTACGTACAAGGAAATAGCGCTTGTGAGCAAAGTAACAGAGAGGAATATAAAGCAGAACGGAATAGCTAGCATATCTTGCTCAGGGGCGGATCGCCCCTTCGCGTACATGGACTTTAAGCTGTGTTCCCGCCCCCTATAGGTTGGGGCTGGCGCTCGGCCATTAGTTTTCCCGCTTATTACGGCTGTGGGCGTTTAGTGCTGGGTTAAGCTCCTTAGGTAAGGGCTGGGTGCGCGGGGTAGCCATCTACCGTGGGGGGATCGGCCGTTCGGAGGTTCTTAAGCCTCTGTACGGGTTTATTAATTTGCGTATTTAAACGCTCGCTGGTATTCCCTTCTTCCAGGGGCAAATCTCTGTAAAGAACTTATGTGACGATCAGGTCTATCAATACGGTATTGATAACCTAATCCACGGGTTTGTGTTCAATCAAATACGGTAAGACTGGCTGGGTTCTGTTACTAGGCAAACGGGTTGGACTGGGCTCGGTGCTGAGGCTGATCGGTCTCTCACAATGTATGAGATGTATTGTCAAGTTGACTACTGAAGAGCTAACTAGCTGTTCTATCTATCTAGGTAGGGAATGAGTGTCCTTTATATATCCGTAGCTCTCTCTTAGTAAACTGGTGATCTCTGTGATCCCTTAGAGATCGCTGAAATCACCTTTGATCTGTGTGATTGATTGACTGTATTACGCCCGATGGGGTCTAGGGCAACTACCGGTTAAATACATAATCCGTTCCGTCACGCGTCTTTCTCGTCTCGTCCAGCCCTTACATAAGCGCCTTTCTGAATTCAACGTCTCAGGCTAATGATCCTTTTAGTGGTGAGTTCTCGTGGGGTTAGTAGCAAGTTNTGTGTGACCTCCTTGAGATCACTGTCTGCCTGGTGGCTTGTCACGTGACCACTTGGTTGGTCCGTGCTTCGGGCTTCTTCTGGGGCCGCGGCCGCATCCGCGGCCCGGGCTTTTCCTTCTTTGTTTCCTCCGCCTCTTCTTGGTTGGTGACGAGCGGTCGTAAGACTTTAGCACACCCGTAAAACTAAAACCCCTGTAAATATAAGCCTGACGACCTTATATTTCAAAAAACGCTAAGCAATCGGGGTAGAAATGATCGAGTTGTGCGTTGTCGAACTTTGGCTGAATTAAAGAGCGTTGTTTTTTCAGTGTGGGTGGCCGAATACTTAACGTACCCATCTGTACGGATTATCCCCAGCTGCTCCAGGGGCATACCTACCTCTACTACCTACGTTCACACTTCAAACCGTTGGACTGAATACTCTGTACTACAGCCTTGGAAGCCTTGCTAATCAATCATGTGCCAACCAACCTGCTCTCGTCCGACAAGTTGTTTGAGCTTGAGTCTTGAGAGGCCGACAACAGGCACGTAACATAGCAGGGCCTGAATTCCTTTCCCTCTCTTTCTTACCTACCTACCACCTACGTGCAACTCAGCTCTTTCGATATCGACTGCCTCTAACTCTCCGACCGACTCGATCGAGTTGACGTGGCCAATTTTAACTTTGGGGGCCCTCGGCTACTTTTGTGCACCGGCTCAGCGGCAGTGCCAGGCAGCAGCATGCACCATCATTTTTACAAGGGTTGTGCTGGAGCTTTATGACGGAGAGGGTTAGGAGGGAGGGCAGAAGGGCAAAGAGAAAGGAGAAACGCGAACGGACGAACGGACGAAGGATAACCAGCTACCAACTGGCCTCCCTACCGACTGGCCCAACCCTGGGCGTTACCGTACATCGTGTTGGTCAAGCAGATGTCTCGAGAGGCAGCAGAGCACACGTACGGCCCCGAATGCCGCCTTGCTGCGGTGCCGTACCCAGCCGAGGCCGATGAAGCGATCCGCGACATCCCCCCTCCGGCGGCCCAGTTCTTTTACTCGTCGGTGATTCCAATCGACGATCCACTCGCTGCCGCGGCGATTCCCGACGCGAGGACGGCAAGATGGACCAGATTCCCGCAACGTCCCTTCTCTCAGGGCGACAACAGCACACTGGAGAAGGCTTGGCTCTCGTTTGGGTCGCGCGAGGCTCAGCTTGACCACCAACAGGCGCTGGGTCTGAGGGGTCAGGGGCTGAGTCCATCGGCGGTCCGCGCAAACATGGAGAAGCTCGAGGCCATCAGCCGTCGACTGGCCTACAGACACGAATTGAAGCACGGGCGAGCCAGCGTTGGGCGGGGAGCAGCCGCCTCAATCAGCACTACGACTGCACCTACGACTGCGCCTACCACAGCCGCTGTAACGACTGCGCACGCTCTAGCGACGGCAACCACTGCGCCTCTCATGACAAGCCCGGTGCCGACCTGCTGTGCCGAACTGCGCCTAGACGCCTCGGAGGAGCTCAGGAAGGGCTTCTGTGCGCTGGCACGCAGGCGGCAACCCGGCCTTAATCGGGATGCAGTCGTTGAGGCCGTCATGGGCCGACTCAAGGCAATCCAAACTGGCAACACTGTCGTCGGGCCCGCGGTGGCCACGGGTACGATGGTTGCCTCGGCTGCGATTCCCATTCGACCGCCTGCCGCGGACGATGGCATCACAGGAATGCCCTTCGTCAGAGTGAAAACGTTGGACACGGCCAACAGCCCGACCCCGATGAGCTCGCTCACAGTCGGGGGCGGAAAGGGCTCGATTGGGGTGGAGACAAAGCCCAGCAAGATGGAAGCGGAAGCGCCGGCGGACCGGTCCCGGGCCCTAGACAGCGTCAGCCAGCTTGTGGAGGATTCAAGGAAGGGGGGGGCAGGGTGTGTGCCAGTCGACGTGCCTGTCGGAGTCTCGCGGCTGCATATGGTGTCTCTCCCGGCGCTTCAGATGAGGCCGATATATTGGTCGCCGGTGAACGACATCACGGTCGTCCTTCGGGCCACATGGTTCTACCGCGATACCATGGCACCGGTAGAGCCCGTAGTCGCCAATCAGCTCGAAGCCGGGTATCGGGAGCTCAGGCCCTGGTCAGAGACCTGGAGCGACGAGATTAGGTGTGCGATTGAGGTCGGGGCCCTTGGGGAGGAGAAGGTGAGCCACGCGCTGTGGCCGAAATTGGGGTTAGCCGGTCCACCTGGTCCGGGCATCATGACAAGTGGCCTGCCACCCTGGGAACCGCTTCTGCCCAGCGATCCGTCCTGTGCAGCCCGATGTTTCGGCGGCGCAGCAGCAGCCGAAGGGTCGCTTAATTCGAAAAGGCGGCTTGGTGGTGATGCCGATGGCCACGGCGGTGGCGATGGCGATGGCAATGGCGATGGCGATGGCTACGCTGGCGCTGACGCCGACGGCTTCGGCTTCGGCTTGGGTGACGCCGACGATGACGGAGAAGGCGGCGCTGTCGACAGGGATCACAGAAACAACAACAGCAGCAACGGCAACAAACATTCCAATAACAGTAGCAACAACGGCCTTGTTTCCGCAGCACCTCGCACTAGGCCCTACGCGAACCATCACGTGATTTATAAGAACGCACGTGAAGCATACCTCTTGAAGCCGAGTCTGAAGCCGTCGGCATACTATGGCCGCCGTCCCCTCTCCAAGATTGCGAAGGGTATGACGGTCGGGACCCCATTGGTCAGGGGTTTCGATAGAGACTCTTGGGACCGAATCCACGAGTGTAGAAGCACCGACAAGGACAGAAAGGACAACAAGGCCAAGAAGCAAGCCGCTCCCGACCCCGTCGCCGTGCCGCCTGGGCTGCCTTTGGCTGGCCCTTCGTGCATGCCTTCCGCATCCCATTCATCGTCGCCCTCGGCACCTCACATGGCTCAACCGACCCTATGCGTAGCCTGCAGGGCAGACGCTGACCACCGCCAGGTCACTGATCTTGTCCTGGTTGCTCACGGGATTGGACAGAAGTTTGCCGAGCGAGTGGAGAGCTTCCACTTTACGCACGCCATCAACGCATTCAGGGTAAGGGTCAACGTCCAGCTCGCCAAACGCAGCGAAGCCAGGGTCACCGGTCGCGGCGGCGCCGGCAAGCACAGCATCATGGTGCTGCCCTTGAACTGGCGCCACGCCCTCTCGTTTGAAGACGGCGGCCCGGCCGCCAACTCGTCGGCTCCCCCTGTCGGATTCGGTCTGAAGGACATTGAGCCCAGCACCATCCCGGCCGTCCGCAGCATGATATCCGACGTCATGTTTGACATACCCTTCTACATGTCCCAACACAAGCCCAAGATGATCAAGACGCTCGTCGGTGAAGCCAATAGGGTCTACCGCCTCTGGTGCCGCAACAACCCCGACTTTGCCTCGCACGGCCGCGTCCACCTGATGGCACATAGCCTGGGGAGCGTCATGGCGATGCAGATACTTTCGAACCAGCCGACCGTCACACCTCCTCTTCCCCTTGACTCGAACCCCACCTCAACCCTGGCCTCGACCCTTATCGGCCACAAGACCAGACACGGACCATCGACCGGTGGTGCTGACCCTGACCCCGGCCCTGGTCACGGGGTCGAATCCGGGAACGGGCTGGGTTCCTCATCCTCAGGGGGTGGCCGACAACGGGACGCAGATGCAAGTCAAAGCTACTCGACAACGGATCACTTCCAATTCGACACAGCCAACCTCTTCCTGCTGGGCAGCCCCGTCGGTTTCTTCCTCTTGCTCGAGCGAGGCCAGCTGGTGCCCAGGAGAGGCCGCTTGAAGCCCGGCGCCGACCCCGCCGATGTGGTCTCGAGCGACATCACCGGGGAGCGGGGCCAGTTTGGGTGCCCCGCCGTGGACAACGTCTACAACGTGCTCGCCAAAGAAGACCCCATTGCCTACCTCCTCAACGGAGCCATCGACCCAATGTACTCATCCAGCCTCAAGGTCGCGCACGTGCCGAGCGCAACCACGGGGTTCTTCCAGTCCCTCGGGGACAGCATCCGGGGCCTCTGGGCCGGTGGCCAAAGGGACGATGCAGCGGACGCGACGGACGATGCAGCAGACCCCTGGCCACCGGGCTCCAGCACCTGCAAGCCCCCCCCCGTTGCTAGGCTGCCGTCACAGCTCGAGCTCGAGGTCCACGACTTCACCCGCGAGGAGGCGGCCGAGCGCAAGGCCCACCTCCTGAACGACAACGGCCAGATCGACTACTTCCTGCCCAGCGGAGGCGGGCCGTTGGAGATTCAGTATCTCAACATGCTCAGTGCCCATAGTAGCTACTGGACGAGCCAAGACCTGGTCCGCATGCTCTGCATGGAGATTGGAAGGAAGCCAGGGCGGGCGAACACGTATCCCAACATGAGGGCCGTGAAGATTGCCAAGCGAGTCATCCCGGGCATCAACCAAGGAGTATGAAAGATTTCTCTGTCGATGTACTGTATACCCTCTTTTTTTTGGGGGTTTTTTTTTTGGGGGGGGGGGCTTTGTGTGTGTGTGTTTGCTTGCTTTTTTTCTTGTTTTCTTCTGTGCCGTTTCGTACACGAGGGAGGGGGTGAGGAGGGTGGCGGGGAAGATAGCACGTTGTGTTGAAGTATATTTGACCTATCCATCTACGTACCCGTCCCCAAAAGGGCCCCCTCAAGGTCCTTTTAGACAGCGTCAAGCTCCATCATGTCCCTGTCCATCTCCTCGTCTTCCATTTCATAGTCCTCTTGACCAGTACCCCTCCTGGACTGGTCACTTTGATGTTGTTTTTGATGATGATGATGATGCTGCTGCTGCTGCTGCTGACCCTCTTGCAAATCCCTGATCATATCTACCTCAACTTTCTCCTGGTGCTTCTTGAGGTCTTCCAGCGTCCACATGCTGATCCCTTCCTGGTCCTTGGCCCGGAATGGCTGCGCCATCGTCTTGAGGAACTTCCTGGCCGCGCTGACGGCCATGTCGGTGCTCAGGTTGGTGTCACTCTCGGAGAGCGCCTGGTTAATCCATTTGGGCAGCTGGGACCGCTTCTTGGGGAAGCGACGGTCGGCTAGCACCATGATGCCGTAGTCGTCCTTGCCCCGCAGCACCCGCCCCAGGCATTGTGCCGCGTGGCGCATGGCGTCGAAAGAGAGGAACTCGTTCTCCCGGATGCGGTACGTCTCCCGCAGGAATTCAAGGCGCGCCTTGAGGATCAGTGACTCGGTGTACTGGAAGGGCACGCCGATGCACAGGACCGTCCGGCCGTACTGATGGTCGAAGTCGATGCCCTCCGAGACCTTGCCGCGGGCGACGCACAGCATCACAGCGCCTGTGCCGTTGCAGCAGGCCGTGCGGTACGTCTCGAGGGCCACCGATGTCTCCTGCGCGTCCGGAGTCTCCACCAGGATGAGCTTGTACCTCCAGACCTCATCCAGGATCCCCATCCCCTGCCACATGCTGATGATGGACTCCATGTAGAAGTAGGACGGGAAGAAGACCACCATGCCGTCCGGCGTGATCTTGGCGAACTCCGTCACCAGGTTGCCATAGTTGCGCACGACGGCGAGGTCGTTCCTGATGGCAAAGCTGCTCGAGATGGACGCCTGGTCGCTGCCTCTCGTCACGATCATGGGCAGGAACGACCGCCGGGCAAGCGTCATGCTGTACGACTCCTGCACCACCGCCTCAAAGCCGAGCATCTTGGGGTACATCTCCAGCGGGGAGAGCGTGCCTGAAGTGATGATGACGGTCCTGAACCTCTCGAACACGGGCTTGATGGCGATGGCCGCGTCCAGGCAGGTGAAGTGCAAGACCGGGTTGACCACCTTGGACTGGTCGTTTTCGTACGGCTCAAGCAGCAGGAGGAAACCCTTGTCGTAGGTCGCCACCAATGTGGCGAAGGTGGCCACCTCCTGCAATGGCTGGAACTCGTCAATGTTGGTCAATTCCAGCGTCCGCACAAGTGAGGTCAGCCGCTCGGCACAGAACCGCAGAGGTTTCTTTTCGATGAAGGTGTGCTCCTTCAGGTGGGCGAGAAAGGACGGCGGCGTCTCCGATATAGTCTCGAGGACTTTCATACGCGTCTGCCGAGAGGTGGGGTATATAGTTTGTAATTCTTAGCGGCCGCGGGAGAGGGGAGCGCAGGGACAGAGCAGAGGGCAGAGGATGGGCAGCGCAGGTCGTCCACCTACCTTGAGATACTCGATGAATCGCTTGAGGAAGGCAACAAAGTGCTCCGCTCTTCTGATGTTGCCCGGGACCGCCTCCTTGAGCAGATCATCCGGTAGGGCTACAAAGTCTCGTCAGCAGTGTCTGGGTAGGGGATAGGCAAAAGCCCGGTAGCTTGGTAGCTCGGTCCACTCAGAGGCGAAGACAGGGCAACCAGGCCGCCGTGGATATATCCACGGTCGCACAATGAAGGTGGAGTGAGACATGCCTGGGTTCGCCATGAAAGCGTCCTCCTGCCTCGCTTCATCGGCTTCTCGCAAACCCTCGACCAGCTTCTGGTACTCGTTCTCCAGCTGCTGTTTGTCCGTCCTGCGCATGTCGTCGATCCTACTCTCCAGGCTGTGGGCACCCCGGGCGGCCCTCCTCAGAGAGTCCTCTGTGATATCGGTGCTCAGGGACTCGATGCAGACATTGTCGATGTTGTGGGCCTCGTCAAAGACAATGATGCAGTCTCGGGACAACTCCTTGGACACTCGCTCGGCAATCTTGGGGTCCAGGAGGTAGTGGTACGAGTAGATGATGACGTTGCAGTATTGCATCATGCGCCGAGACGTAAAGTAAGGGCACTGCTTATGCTCTTCCCCGTACCGGAGGAGGCCATCGAGGGTCCAGACACCGTTCGGGATCAGGTTGTGTGGCTCAAGCAGGTCTAGATTCTGTGACAGAATGTCAGTAAACTACGTAAGCAGGCAGGCGCACGACATCCTCGGCACAATAAAGCCCCGGTCGAGACTCGACGTACGTCGTGGTAAATGCAGACGTCCACATCCTCGCCCTTCTCCTTCTTCTCCTTGATAAATCCGGCCGTCAGGCTTCGACATCTAGAATCGACAACAGCGCCGCTCTTCTCCCGCTTGACCGACGGGTGCAAACACAGGTTCTTTCGACTTGTCAGCCCAAGGCCCCGGAACTCCTCCACCCTCCCGAGCTGCTCTGCCCGGTAATTCATCAGGGCTCGGAGTTCTGCAAGCGCCTTCTCGATTTCGGACATTGTGCCTGCAAGGCTGCGCGTCAACATCGTTCAAGACACTAATGTGAAGAGGCGAGGGGGGCAAGACCCGAAGAGGTTAAGGAGCGAGGAGGGTAAGGAGGGAGCGGGGAAAGAGAGACTTGAGGAACAAACGTGAGCAGTATATCAGTTTGCGGTGCTGCGGATAATGCTGCTGATACGCAACAATGAGCGACAGAAGAGTGGCGGTCTTGCCAGTGCCCGAGGGCATCTCGAGGACGCAGTTTCCGCCTGCATCAAGTGTCTCTAGAGACCCAGGAATATGTCAGCAGCGAGTGTCACCAGGCTGTGATGACAAGCCGAGCAGAGAGGGCTTCGGAGTAGTCTTTGCTTCCTTGTCTCCTTGTCTCATTTGCCTCCTTTACCTCCTTTGCCTCTAGGCTTACTTTTGAGATCGCACATGTAGCTTTGATAGAGCAATGAGCAGTCGACGCTAGATTCTTAGCGGTGGGACGTAGAGCAGAGGAGCATGAGAGAATGAACAAGGCATAAAGACTCACGCATATTGCTCTAGGATGTTGTATGTCCTCAGATGTCAGCCTGTTGTCTTCCATGCCTCCTCAAGTCTCTTGTGAGGTATGTAAGGACCCCGCCTACCAGGATAGATCCGTGGATATGGGAAAAGGACGGGGAGGTCACTATGATTTGTCAATTCAACACCTTTAATCAACGCGGCAAGACCTAGATTTCTCAGCTCACTCGATGTAGAACAGCATTTTGCCGACTGACGTCGAAGCAGGATGCGACCGTCAGGCGAACTTGGAAATCTTGGAGATCAAGGGGGCTAGTCAAAACAGCTCCGAGCGCTGCCCCAAGGATTAAATTAAGCTTGGGTGATGCCGCGCGTTTGTGCCTAGGCAGGTGGATGGTCCGCGCAACTCCTTAACGTCCAAAACTCGACACAATTTTGGTCGGGGCCGATGACGTTGTTGATGGCAGTGGACTAACAGAGGCAAGACGCACTTTGGAGCAAATCTACGCTTCGGCGCCAGTGCTCGGCGACCAAGTCGAACGGGTGCCTGACACGAGATCACGTGATATGCACCAACTCCACATCCTCCTCGTGCACAGAACAGTCCAGCTGTCGTCTCAACACAACACATGGGAGATTTTACTGCGTAAAGGGCTTCAGAAAAGGGACTACCTAGGTCAATAAGGTCCATATCTCAACTTCCGTACGTTTCCACCATAGACACTGTCCTCCACAGACAAAGGAGCGCCGACTTGACACAGTTCTATTCGTTTGTCAATCAATCAGAGCTAATTCTTACAACAGCCCATCTACCCCAATACCGAAGGCGGGTTAGCATAACATAAAAGTAAGGATACCTACTACGGACAGACGGAGGCAAGGGGCCTATCTGAAGGTGACACACCGCGTCTTCCGACGCCCACCCGCTCGGGACCGAAATGCCGAGGAGACTCGTGGACGCGGAGAAAACCTCCCAACGGCAGGCCAAAGGCCAAATCAAGCGGGAATATGGATTACAGGTCCAGGCTTGGAGGGGAAGTCCGCACACTATTTCATGACAAAGTTAATGGTGGCGGCGAAAAGTTGGCAGCGCACACTATGACTGTTGTTGCTGTTGGTTGCACTCAACACCAGACTGAGGAGTCGAGACCACACCGTATTCAGCAGCGTAAAAGACACTATCCGTACGTAGGTGGGGGATGTTGGTTGGTCTGCCTTGCCATGTTTGGACGGCCAATCAGGGCCCGGTTCTAGGCCCACCACAAAGGCCTTTGCAGCTAAACCAGGCCCCGCGAGGATAAAAATGGAGAGGGCTGTATTTGTTCAGAAACTAGGCGATGCACCTAGAATGTGAGTACGAGGACTTACTAGAGTCGGTTAGGATTTGGTGTGCTGCTTTGAGGGGCGAAATTGGAAACACACGACGGAGGCCATCGCGTTGAGGGGCTTTGCATCTGTGACATTATTCCATCTAATCCGTACCAGTCGACCTATCTAGACTGGCATTGGTGCCATTCGACGCTGGTAACCATTTCGTATGTATTGCAAGCATCCTGCTTACCCACCTGCTCGTAGTAGTCTCCTGAGCAAACTCCGCGCTCCAAATTTCTTGGGCTTATGGGGAAGGTAAGGTAACACAACGATGATCATTCATTCTGCCGCGCGCTAAGATACCCGTTTAGAGGATCGCCCTGATTTGATATCCTCATGCACCCCCAGTCACAAGTCGGCCGCACTTTGTGGCGAGCTGGGACTTTATTTTGGCGAGGCGTTCTAACCGCGCTTGCGGTGTATACTGATCTTCTCAACTGAAACTAAACCGTCAAATAAGCAGCCGCGAGGTAAGCAGGGCCTGCAGGGCTCACTGTTCAGAAGCCGTATTGTCACACTTATTATACAACATCAAAGCCTTGCTATGATGATACCAAACCTCCTACCTTCATACTTTCTACCTAGGCAGGTACCTACCTACCTACCTACGCAGTACATACTTGCTCGGTACACTAGGTACCTAGGCTGGCTGGGAATAGGACAGCTACAGGGGGAGAAGGGCTCTGAAAGTGCATCAGTACAGGCAGGTAGGCGATTTCCCATTCTAAGTAAGCGACCGATAGCAGGAATAGAAACTGCAACCATTAATTTGACATTGCAGCCTTGGCACCTAACATTGGGTACTTTCTAGGCTCAAACTTTTCTAGTCGGCAAATCCCTGGGAGCTCCTCTTACGCAGTTAGGATGTTCCCCTGGTATCACTGTCATTCGAGGTGCAAGCAGGTCTCGGTCCCGCTCAGTGCGATCTGGCGACAGTGCGATTGTGTGTCACCCGAAAAGAAACGCTCCGGAGACCGATACGATACCATGTAATCATCCAGAACCCAATCAGGTCCCCTAACTCGCCGCGTTTCCAGCCACACCCCATGCAAACGACGTGAGCCTACATGGATCCTCCAAGTGCACAGCCAAACATCCAAAATGTTAGGTAGCTACATGTAAAGAAGAGTGCATTATGCTACGGTCGTACCCAGGCTCCATCAATCGGCGGACTGGAATCTAGAGAGGTCATACGTGCATTCTAGCATCAGATGCACATCTGTGCCTCAGTTCACGGTTAGCATGATGATGGCCGCCTGCCAGATGTTACGCGGTGGGGTTTTAGTCCGTAGAAGACACATGGCACATTCAGGCTTCAGGCAGGCAAGGATCGTCGGAGGGATTTAAGGTGCTGAGACCGAGTACGTACCATTGTCTAGTCTCCGTACGGAGGCAGGAAAGCACAGATCTCGATTTACCACCTAGCGTCCTAAACTACCTACCTGAGTACCTCTCAGCGTACATCCGTACCAGCAGGTCCGACGCAGTGCGCTCCGGGCTGGAACAATTTGACGGTGCTTGTATTCGTCAGATAGGCCATGCGCTTATATAAAGACTTAAGTAGACAGGCTAGTTCAACCAGCTGCGTAGTCGTATTCCTCTGTTGAAATGAAGAAGGGGAAAAAAAGGGGATCTTCCACTGCATCCCCGACTTCGTAATCTATGCCATCGTCCTCGGACCTCGAAAGGATGCTGCTGCATGGCGCCAAACCTCCGTCCGGAAGAAGCCGTTGCTACGAATCAATGCGACCAGTCAAGGCCCAGGCGCTTGATGCCCCTAGGTGGGCGAGAGCAATGAGGCCCGCCAAGCCCTCCAGCCTGAAAGATTCCAGAGCTAGCCAGCCTTGACTCCTTGCCTTCAAGATTCATGACCCATGTGAGCACACACCGCAGGCCTGTCCGTACCAGTATCTACCTAAGTTACGCATCTAGCTTCTATTTGACCATAAGGTATTACCACGACATCAGCTCACGCGGTAACAACCGGTCATTTATCACCCTACACTGCACAGCTACCTCCCTGCCGAAATGTGCGTAGGGATCCTTTGACGGATCGCCCGCATCCTTTGGTTTCATCGTTAGGTGAGATCCCCAGCGTGGAAAGACTCCGGCCGGCCACTCACCAGCCATGTGGCTTCCCGAGTACTAGTACGTACTATTGGAGTATGTAGTAGTCGTATGGCGTGGCCTGGTGGAGCAAGGGCCTGTCGTGTGGCTGTCTAATCAAGTGCATATGGTTTCTTTGCCGGCAGGCATGGGTGGTCTGCGCCTGAGTTCGGCTGGTGTGGCGGCGTAGGTAACATCGACGCTGTAAACATGAACCCCAGACAAGCCAGGAGTCCAGGACGACCACGCGCATTTCCACGATAGGTAGGTCGCAAATCCTTTCCCATGCGGACCCAAGCTCGACATCTCTCGGGTCAGGGGCCTCCCTCTTGCTTCACTTGCTTCCCGGAGAGCTTCCATGCATTGTTTCGACTCTAAATGAAACAGACGGGGAGTCCGAAGGCATGAGTCCCTCCCTTGATACAGCATACTGCGCATGTACCAACGCAGTGGTTTACATACCTATCTACCTACCTAGGACCTAAGTAGGTGCGCACGCACGTACGTCTATCGCCATTTGACATCTCCGCAAGAGTACGTGCCTCCTGCACAGTGGACAAACCCCAGTCGATGAATGACAAAGGTGCGTATGCGTTCTCGAAATGTTCTCCCCATCCCAATCCAGGTGTAAGCCCATGGTATTCCATGAGGTCTGGCGGCGGCCAGGCGGCAAGAACGGCAGGGGCCAGGAATTGGGGAGGTGGCGCGGGCAGTTTAATGTACTGCGGTAATAGGTGTCTGAATCGAGAGAAATTACCAAGGCACGGTAAATAATATACCTAACCAAGCATCTCCCGCAATCCATCAGAGAAGAATCGGAACGTACATGGGGGGGGTTGATGCCACCACCATTTCTTTTCGGCTCCTCTTCATCGGCCTCCTGTATTAGAGACTAGCGTCAATTTGCCCCATTTACACCGTCTTTGAGCTCAAAACGGCGACAAAATGCTACGTACTATGACTCTAGGAGTCTGAACCGAGCCTCTGCTCTGTTCACTAGAGTGCCCAGTTATCAGGGTGAGGATCATTCAAATGGCCTGTAGCTGATTTACGGCCGCGTTTGCACATTTGACATCTTCGATATCCCTGAACCCAGATCGAATACTTAGTATTGCATCTGTACCACTAGACAGCCAAGACAGCCAAGACAGCGTGACAGCTGATGTTCTCGAGCGAGCTTTCGAGCTAGCGTTAGCTCATCGTTGATTCCCGAAATCCCATAATCCCGGCCAGTTTCGACCAATTTGAGCAGGGAGGTATAAAATCAAACTTGTGCAACCCATCCATGTTCAAGCTAGGCCGATTTTCTAGGCCTAGGCGACAAGTTCAAAGCCGCCTGACTAAAAACCTGACCCCCTGCATCCTGGACCACAGGACAAGGCCAGCAAGCCTTAAATGGGCACCAGCTCAACCTTCCTTTTAACTAACATGTTGAGCGCCCACCGTGGGCGATCGCTTGCTTCCCTTGTCCCTTGTCACGCTCAAAGCCCCTGTCAGCCCCTCCACCCTGTCACACGTGCTGAGAGATCCAGTTGAGCCAGCAATCGGCTCGCCGCCGCATAGGCGCGCCTAACGGCGCGAGGAGTTTGTTTGAACTGTGGGAGCTACATGAGAGAAAGCTTTACCTCACCAAGCTGACTTCACCTGGATAGGCCGCTCGGTTTCTGGACAATCGGGTTGTGTTTAATGGGTACCTTAGGTAGTAGGCCGGTAGATAGGTAAGTTGACGGCAGGTAGCTCTCCCCTCCTACTCCTGGCGGACCTAGGGGCCCTGCACAAGTGTTCATTCACTTTGGGACATCTTTGCCTTCACCAGATAGCAATGCGGCCGACAGTAAGCAGATGCGCACGACTCTCCATCCACTGCTCGATTACTTGACCCACTGACTGGCAGACGGGATGTTCGCAAGTGAGGTCATTGCCGGGGCTTTGACGCCCCCATCACTTACATGGGTTTGTACTTAGCAGGATGCGAATGTACAGCCTCCACGGGCATATTCCGCATTATACGGTCGGGTGTACTTGTAGAATCATTGCAGCGCCACTTACGGGTCATGTCAGGTCCTACTGCGCGGGCCCAGGCCCTCGCAGTGGTTCGAACCGAAAATACAGCAGGCGGTTGGGGTTTCTGTGATCCAAAAATGAATGTGGGTTCTTACGGATTACACTAGAATGCAACGAACACGGAGCTATCGAAAATTACAGGAATAGAGAAAGTACCTCTCTCTATCTAGGATGGGTCGGTCGTAGAGTGAGGTCTGCTTGCTCGTACTGCGGCATGTCGTAGTCTCATCCCATCCATAAGGAACAACCCAATCTCAATATTCCACAGTGCGTCCAGGCAACTTCGGTGTGGACGAATCCAGTGCTGTCTCACGTCGACCTGCCAATGGATGTTGCTTGCATGCCTATCCGTATGCAGCTTCTGGAAGAGAAGGGGGTGGTGGTGTAGATGCAAGAGTAACTAACGACATGTTCAGAGGGACGGTAGGGTCGTCCACAGAGTTTAACCTCTGATGCAATCCGTCTGGTGGGTAGGCACCCAGTGTAGTACTCCTCTTACCTGGGTTACAGCAGGCAGCTTACGGAGTATCCGTAGCTCTATCTTGCCAGCCCTTTCAAGGATCCCTGTACCTCAAGTAAATAGTAGACCGGAGTGACCAACTCAGTCATCCACCCTCAGTCCCACCACCGCTGAAGTTAGACCACCTAGCTGACCAACAGCTGTCAGCCTTTCCCAATGTGATTCGACGTTTTAAATTCTGTCATTCCCACGAGTCCTAACATAGTATCAGAGGGTTCTATTTTTCGTCACCCTCTTCTTTGGTTCCTCGATCAATCCTCCCATCTTCCAACTAACCAGTTCTACGTCCTCTTGCACTCCAGTAATTCGACGGCCATTTGCCCAGCCGCCCCCCTCAACGCTGCAGAGACCTTTTTCAGCCACCGTAGTCTCGAGAACTAAGAACATACAGTGATGCTTCAGAGTCCTTCCTGCCCGCTTGGGGGCACCTGGGTACGGAGGTGCACTTAAGTAGGTAAAGTAAAGCACTTAGTTTCGCAGGGAATCTAGGTAAGTATGCCCGTCAATTTACGTACCTACCTAGGTATGTGCCTATTAGCTATTGTTTGTCGTAGGTGCAGCTAGGTGAAATGATCCACCAGGTTGAATCTGTGCCCGGCGTATTCGCCTGGTCCTTACTGAAGTTACTTACTTTACCTACTTACTTACCTATGTAGGTGATGTTGTCACGAACATTCTTGAACATCAATTCCTGTTTCCTGTCATCCAAGCCTCTTCCTGGTGACTACTTACCTAGTAGTAGTTCACCAGCCGGCCTGACCTTCCCAGAGTCCCCCCCCCACAATGCCCCCTACCAAGCAAATCTCACCACCACCCCTCCCTTTTTCCGCCTTCAATTGTACCCTAGCGCACCACCCCAGGCCCGCATCCCATATACCCTGCCTAGGAAAATCTTCGAATCCTTCGGAACATGGGTGTAATCCCCCCTTGTCGCCCGCCCACCGTTCGCGGCCCTAGCGGCAAAGCCCCCATGTTTGAATGTTTTCGGTCCTAGACTCCTACCTGCGTACTGCGAAGGGGTCAATGGAATCAATGAGCACGCTCACTCCTGCACGTCGGTACTCCTGTGACCACTGTCGCATTCAGTCGCGGGCTTGCACTCTAACCCTCCTTACCTACCTACCTGCCTACCTGCCTACCTGCCTACCTACCTATGTACGCCTGCTACCTGGATTGTGTGAGCCTTCTTGGTAGACTGGCTCCCGCTAGACTGACCCCAGCAATAGGAGCCCGTGTCGTCGTGTCGTTTTCTTTCTCGTCGAGGGACTACTACGTACCAAGGATAGCATTCTCTCTCCGGTTCCCTACTTTGTTCTATGAATGCGATATTCCGCCCCATGGTACTGTATAATCTATGCATGTCTCCCCTAAGACCAGGCAGAAGCCCGGTGCTCCTGCTGTTAAATCGGGTGTGCTCCTCGAGGAAACCCCAGCAATTCTGCCTTGGGGCCAGGGTCGGTAGGGTAGGTAGACACACCCATGCACGCTCTCGCCTGGACCATTTTTCAGCGCGGACTGTACACGCCTAGCTCTTCTCATTTGTATTTTGGGACTGCCGCCAAGGGACTGACCTGTGGTTGGGAAAGGGTTGTACTGCGTGGGTTTTCTTGTCCAATTTGTGTGTGATTTTGGATGCCATGGTGCCCTCATATCTGATACGTACCTCCAACTCCTCATCATCCCTGCCACTGTTAACGCCACTCAGCTACATGCCTACCTGCCCATACCCACTACCTACCTGCTTCCCTACCTCCATACCTGCTTCCTTGCCTACCTGCCAACCTGCCTACCTGCTTTCCTGTCTACCATCATAAAATCACACATACACGCGTACCTACATACCCATACCAAGCCTACTAGCTACGAAGTAAGGTACCCAGTCCCTACTCTGTGCCGCATGCTGCATCGTTTCTTGGGGGGAACCCATACTGCCCACGCCCCTGGTGCTACCCTAGATTCCTTGGTTCCTCGAGCCTGGCCTTGCCCAACCAAAACCCGCCTGCTTGACCTGCTTGACCTTGGGGAATCAACGGGTTCGGCTCTGCTAGTCCCTGACCCACGTCCTGGGATCGACTGCCAGGTGCCATCCCCCAGGGCGATCCTTGGCGTTTTGCTCACCCAGGCAGGTACACCTACATGGTCATAGTAGAGAGTTCCAGGGACAGTCGAGCAGGCCCTGATAACTTTTTTATATCTTATGTGCCCTCCTCGCCCCTTTATCCTCGTCTTCGTCCTCCACCTCCCACCTCGCTCTTTGTCTCTGCCTTTTAGCATCAGGCTTATCAAGAAATTCACAGCTCCTCGTCGCACAGGGCCAAAGGCAAAGCTAGCACCGGAGGAAGGATACGCAGAACACAAGACACAGAAGATCTACTCGGCGGGACGACATTGGGGGCTGGTCTTACGAGACGAAACCTCCTCCGCCACCCCGTCCTTCCCAACGCCCTACCACTAACTGTTACTGAGTCCTTGGTACCATCTGTCCCCGTCACCCTGCCTACCTAGGACTTCAGCCTCCCGCACCTCCCGCACATAAGTCCAGTAGCCCTTTCCCCCTTTTTACTCTCTTGGTTTTTAAGTTTTCTTTTATTTTATTTTATTTTATCTTGGGGTGGGTTTTTTTTTTGGGAGGGGGGTTGTTATCTGCTGTCATCATCCGTCTCACCACTCCCTCGACCTCCTTTCCCACAACCCCTGATTCCCTCCACCCCCGCATATATAGCCCAAACCCTCCAGACTGTAGGGCCCAGCAGGACTCGCACTCGCCCTCACATCGAAAGGAAAGCAGCTAAGACATGGACCTCACGCCGCCTCTGACGAGATCCCCCGCCTCACCTCCGAACTCGTACTGTCCTTCGGACAGGTCATCCCTGGGCTACCCTTCTCCGGATCTCGTCGCCCAGCAGTACAAGATCACAACAATCTACGGGGCGCCCTGCTCCATGGCTCCACCGCTGGATTCAGACACGTCGCTGCCCCCGCTTCCTCCGCTAGACGCCATGGGCCAGCCTGAATGGAACCAGCCAACCGTCATTCAAACAACATCTACAGGCTCGGTGATGCCCAGCATTGTCTCCTCTGGGTATGCCGGTTTTGGGAGCTACGAGGCCGCAACGATGGGAGGACCGGCTTCGTACGGCAACGACGTTTACAGTCCTCACAGCCACCCTCACCCACACGCACATTCTCACCCCCACGCTCGCACCCACCCTCACGGTCACCATCACGCTCAGTCTCACCATCACTCTCACCCCCAGAGCCACCCTCACGCGAATTCGAACCCGGACTCGGCCATCTCCAGCTCGCCACCGCCGCATTCAAGGTCCCCGATTGCGGCTCCTTCCAGGAACCCGCTGTCTTACTCACCAGGCACCTCGCTGACCACGCCGCGGACCAAGATAGAGGGCACGCAGGCCGAGTATGGGCAGGGCATCGAGGTGGCGCACTATCCGTCGCCACGCTCGGTCCAGGCGCCCTACCCCGCCGATACCAGCAACTACCCGCCGCCCAGCTCTGGATACCTGTCAGATACGCAGTCGTCCGTATGGAGCAAGGACTACCACTCAGCCGATCCCGACCAGTTCTATCCTTCCCCCGCGGGCCAGCCGGTCGGCTTCATCAACGAAACCAGGAGGCCGTTCCGGGCTCATAGACCCAGGGCGCGGAAGCGGCTGACTACCAAGGAGGAGGCTAACTTCCAGTGCGAGGTCAAGGGGTGCGGCAAGCTGTTCAGCAGGAGCTACAACTTCAAGGCCCACATGGAGACGCATGACGACAAGAGGGAGTATCCTTTCCCTTGCCCCGTCAACGACTGCAACAAGAAGTTCGTCCGGAAGACAGATCTCCAAAGGCATCACCAGAGCGTGCATATGAAGGAACGAAACCACAAGTGCGACTATTGCGGGCGGCTCTTTGCCAGGAAAGACACGCTGAGGAGGTGAGCCGCATCCGCACTTCCGAGCTGCACCCTACCTAACTGCCTGCCTGCCTACCTACCTACCTACCTACCTACCTACTTGCCTGCTCCACCCGTCTACTCCCAACATCAAGAATTACTTGCTAACAGCAAGTCTGAATATCAGGCATATGGAGGACGGATGCTCTAAGAGGTTCGATATCGGGACCTTAGACCTTCGCGCCGACAGCTACGACAGCATGGGCAGTGGCGTGAGATCGGTTGGCACCACGATGAGCCATCTGGTCCCCACTCACGGTTCACTCCCACCAATGTCAATTCCTCCCATCGGTAACAGCGGGATGTTGGCGCCTGTATCAGCCACGATGAGGACCAGGGATATGCTACAGAGCGAGCAGCACCACAGCCAACACTCGTGGGGAAGGTAGTCGACTTGCATGCCTCGGCACTGACTCCTATTGCCCTCCATTCCGGATACTTACTTCTGGTTCTCCGAAATTCGGGTCGTCCGTGGCAACACTGTCCCCTTTATGCAGTTTGATGCCCATAGCAAAGCGTGAGCGCTATACATCGCCTTAGCCTGCTTACAACAGGAGACGGGCATTGGACGCGCTTATTCTCAGGGTTGTTGTTTTGTTTTATTCTTGATAGAGGAAGAAGAAAAAATAACAGCACTGTGGAGTGGGTTCTTTTCATTCTTCCTTCCTCAACCCCTTGTTTCTTTCACACTTATTTACCTGTACTAGTTAGAACCCGAGGGAACTCTGGATCCAGGTCGGCCATGGTGAGGCAAGTTTACAGATGTACGATAGAAAGAGTAGCTGCAGTCAGGCAAGTTGTCATTGGTTGGTTAAGAGCACAGCAGTGCTATGGAATGGAACCTCATGGCATAGTATGTTTCTCCATTCAACTATCTGTATATCGCACAACGGGAAGTCAGCAGGATATATTGATGGTGGTGTGATAACTGGGCATCACAATGAGCCCCCGTCAACAGAAAAAAGCATGCCGAAGACATTTAAATTTTTCTATAAACCGGAGGCCGTATGAGTGCAGGCAGTATCAGACCCAATGACACTGCAAGCAATTAGCTACCTACCTACTTCTGCCATGTGGGATTGGGTTATGCATGTTGCATGGACAAGACGACCTATTGATACTCGCCGGGAAAGAAGGGGTTGTTTTGGGTGGAGGGTGCCTGAATCAGGCCCCATCTCTGACGCCTTCGATGGGCCAACAGCAGAGCGACCTTAGTTGGCACAGCACGGTGAATTGGGTCCACTATTGCTGATGGTCGAGAGCGAGGGTTTTTTTTGCGATGTCTGGTGTGACACAGCCAGATTTTCCAGGCATGCAAGATACTGTAGCACGCTTCACGATGTACATACCCTTAGCAGATCCGAATGGGATTTTTTTTGTGCCCACCACCGCCACAGCCACAAGCTTGCACTCTGAGGAACGGTGCCAGTAGGTATGTTTTACTTGTACGGACTGTATCTTGCCGGCTGGTGTGGTCGTCGCGGAAGGAGGGTGCGGGTAGTAGCTCGCACTTGTCCAGAGCAGTGGGTGAAGACCTGTGGAATTACACTACCTGCCTAGACACTTAGGTGGATTGGAACGCCGTGCAAGTTTGTAGTCTTGCAGCTGTACGGAGCACGAGGATATCACTCATCCCTCCCATCCGTTCGCCACCCCCATCCAAATTTGACGATATCCACATCCAGCACCACGTCCGTACGTCTAACATGCCCCCGTGAGAAGTGAGGCTGTATTACCATCATTCCGTACATAGTACTCGCACCCGGCATGCAGACCAACTAGACTCATGGTCCCAGAGACCGCGCAGGCCACACCCACGGCTCCTAAAACCAAGCGATGGGCCAACAGAGACCCGAGAAGCAGCCAACGGACGAAAAGGAGGACGGACGATCCGTTGGTGATGGGAACGAGGTACTGCCCGCTGGCTAGCTGTCGCTGACTGGGTCGTATGATGCATGGTGCTTGGCCGATAGGTACCGACGTAAACAAACAACCAGTCGCGCCTTGGTTTCGTTTAGTCGTTTCTTATCAGGCAGCCATGTACTGTGGTAATAAGGACTGAAGAACGAAACAAACAAACAACTTTCAGCTAACAGTCAACCAGTTATTCGCTGCCAGACACACATCATGCCCTCTCTCTCTCTCACACGCGGCCCTACTCTTAAGAGGATCTGTGTGACCTCTGAGGGCTTCCTAGGTGATATGAGAGCAACAGGCGGGGGGGATTAACTTGCCCCAAACGGCAATGACCAGCCAAAGGGCTGCCCCCTGTACACTCCCACGAACAGTCTCCAACCTTCTCGCGGATCACCTGGTTGGCTTGCATTGACACGATCGTACGAATGATCGAGGGCTAGCGACGTCACCTTCGAGTAAAGGAGGATAAGGATGGATGAGGGTCAGGGGAGCTGTGATATGTCAAGTCCGAAAGTCAAAGCAGGCCAACCGGGAGCAAGCTTTAGCGGGCAAGGCACTCCCTCCAGACTACCTACGTAGTAGTCATAGGGTAACACAAAGTCCGACCTAAGCGTCCCAGCGCCTCGCAGCATCTCAGTAGCACCAAGCTTTTGGGAGCGGGCAGCACCAAGGCCGGGTAGCAGGTCAATTCCACAACGTTAGTAATTGTCGGAGCCTTGGAGGCGGGAAGCGGGTGGTTCCCGTCCGGGAATATTAAAACTGATGACGGCGATGGTGGGCTGCCGACTGCTCTTGATTGGCGCAGCCTGCGAAGGCACCACAGAATACTAGACTAGTAGTCCAACCACCAACCAGTGAACACATCCATCCATCCCAGCTCCCTCCAACTCCCAACAACCAAGCAACCAAGCAATCAAGCGAATCAGCCAGTTGGCCTGGTCACTTCGCTGCTGGGGCTGAGCACATCACTCTCATCCTAGACCTGCATATGCATAAGCGCGATGGCTGCATGCGATGTTGGTACGGGAGGAGGTGTTGCCCTTGCCTGCCTCACGTCTGGAAATTCTCCTCACCCTTCTTAATTCTTCGTCTCCCGACGAATCGATGCTGGCCTAAGCACGCTAGGTGCACCAACCGTGCTAACTGCTAACCACAATGAAGCCTGAGAGGGGCTTGCATGAAAATTGGATGATAGCATCGCATTCGTACTAGTGGCTTCGTGGTCTCACTAATGATCAACTCGTGCTTGGAGGCTGGCACCTCTGACACTTCTTGCAAATTGGTTACATTTCAACAACCAAAAAAAGGAAAAGAAAAGGAAAGAAAAAAAGGTCCCTTTCTTTCCTGCTCTTTTTTCCTTATTTCAGCCACCTTGCCATGACGTTTGCGCTGCTTTGGGTGCTAAGTTTGGCGAGGCATAACTATGGCGAGGCGTTATCATCATCATGTCCATCTGATTGTACACCGTAATTTCAGGATAGATTCCATTGTGCACATAATAGCACTGGGGATGTTCTCCTGCCGAGAATGGATGTCCGTCTGCGTGTACTTTTATGCACCACACAGACTACAGACAGACGGAAACAGCTTGCTGGATCTCACCTACAGCACACTAGGCAGGGGTTGCGGGATAGATTGGGCACGGGCGGGCGGTGGATTCCAACCTGATTTCGCTCTGTGTTACCATGGCAGGGTACCTCGCTGGCCAATTGGATTGCGTTCCTCCGACCCGTCTAGTTTCGGAAATAGAGCCTTGTATATAAGGGGCTAGGTCGTACGGTCAGTATGTAATCCAACAGGCATCCCAGCATTCTGTCAACCAATCCTGAAGCTTACGGAATAGTGGCGCCGACTGTATTGGGTGGGGATTTACTCTTCGTTGAAACCTTCCCAACGTGGAAATGAAAAGGGACCAAGAGGAATGTTGCTGCTTATGGAACTACGGCTACGATACAAATACGTACCTACCATCCAAAGTGCTTATCTACTTCTGTGGGCACAACAGCTTCCTAGGTAGGTACCCAGGTACTTACCTACTATGTTTGCACCTACTACGGAGTAGTTACCCGAAGAGTCCAGTTTGCATCGGGGTGGGAGGCGGATCTGCGATGACCTCGGGGTGTGAGGGGGCCAATGTGCGCTAGACAGCCAGGGCACTGACAGCCTGCTAGCAGGCAGGTGGGAAGGTACTACGTACTAGGTAGGTGACGAAACTCCAGCCAGTCTGATCGAGTCAGTGATGGTTATTATCTCTGCGCCCTGCTCTGGTACACTGTATGCGTTCTAGCAAGCAACCTACTGCATAGTCGGCCGGCCCCATTACAAGTCCACATAATCGAGTAACACCTGTCGGCGGCCAACTGCCAACTGCCATCTGCAGCCCCCAGCCTTCAAACCAACCCGACTGAACCCAGGTACTAGTACTGTGTACGTGGGTAGCATGCTGCCATTAGGACTTAGGAGTCTTCTGCCGAATTGGGTCCTTGTCAGCCACGTGTGTGGCCGACCCACTGGAAGACAGCCTGGACTGGAATGGCAAGCAGCCCGCCCAGTCCAGCCCCGCCCCCCGGGGTTCTGGGCCGATATTTGCTAAGCCGTGTTCCCGTAGTCTTTCCGTGGTGTATTCCGTACGGATCCGTACACCAGTTTGTACCTGACACAGGAAGCCTCGACTCCACCTGTGTCGGTCAAGACATGTTGGCTAACGGTCTGTTCCACACTACGGGTGGTCTCACGGTATGGATGGTCTCACGTACGGACGAAGGATTGGGAGGCCTGCCTACCTCTGTGCAGACAGAGGGATGGCTAAGTCGGCGGTATCTGCCGACAGCGCACTTTAGCAGTTCGGATCACTGTGGGTAGTTTCCTGGCGCTTCCACCACGTGTCATGACAATCAATACCACCACCCTGCTAGTCCGAGTGCTACTGGCCCCTTTTACAGCATTCTTATGGCGTACGAAGTGCGCACGCTGCAAGCAGCTACTAGAAACTTTCTGTGGTACAGACGCGCCGTAAGTGGCAAGGGACTGGGCGAATTCTTCGACAACCATGAGATATTTCGTTTGGGGTCTGGGATCACGCAGCACAACCGGACTAGACTGACTAGGCAGGTCGGCTCCGCGGCCCTGGTGGCCACGGCCCCTCGGTCCACTCGACACTACTATCCGTACATAGTACGCCCAACCTGCCCAAGTCGCCTCCCGATCTGCATGTTGTACGTACTAGACCTAGCAGGCTGCAGGGACGTCCATCGCAACACCGACTAGAAGTAGTACAATCTTACGAATTCGGGCTGGCCATCAACCTCTGGTGCGGCTGACAAGTGCCAGCTGGGAAATGTCATTAGGCCCCGATAGCTAGGTGCGCCGCTATCCGCCGCCGTGACGCGACGGCCTTGGGGTCTGGTCAGCCCACGACATGCCTGGTAACGCTATTAGTATTAAAGATTCCCTTATTTCTTCGAGCCAAGCTGCCTCACTGCTCGTAGAACTTTGTCCAGTACATGAAGCAGCGTCAGAGATGAGACATGGCAAGGGGAGGAGGAGGGGGACATGGGGCGTGAAATGGTACGTAGAAAGTAGAAATGGCCTAGAAAGGAGACACAAGAGTACCGTCTGTGGTGCGGTCATAGTATCCTTACTCTATAGTCTCCGTATGAAGCTTAACATCCATCCGTACGAGGTGGCAATCAGACTCTAGAGGAAGTGAGGATACTGCATCGCCCGACTCGCACGATATTCGAGCGGCGAAACACATAGCTTGTGACTAGAAATCGGCATCTCCTACACCACGAATCAACGGCATGAAATCAATGATTTCGGTACTCAAGACTCGTGTCTGTCTGGGACCTGTCCAAAGCGGGCGGGTTGCTGCTGTTTCGTCTCTCGTATACGCTGCACACCCTGTCAGCAAAAGCAAAGCCCCTGGCTCCCCTAGGTATCTATCTGACCCATAGAGTCTACCACGGCGAGTGCGTCGAAGTGGTTCAGCGTCACTGAGACCAACAAAGGCCTATGTCTTCGTCGCTGGGCTGAGAGGCTGAGGAACGGATTATCCGTGTAGAACCGTCGAGGGAGAGCTGACGGCCACCGAGAAACGACTAATATCACCGCCACCGTCACCGTCACCGTCACCATCATTGTCATTGTCGTCGCCGTCGTCGATTGATTCTTGGTAGTTAGAAACAGTTGCACGATTATCACAATGTCTCCTAATCGCAGAGTGCGGATACCTATGCGGACCCCTTCCCCCCCTCCCCGAAAGATCTCCCCATGTGGCTCGCCCACGAAGAGCACGTGGAGCTCTTGGCTTGGGCCCAGAAATTGTCCATATTGACCCGAGAGAGTATCTCTCTGGCCTCGGCATCCGTCTCACAGACCTTGCTCCCCCACTTGCGAAAAGCCCTGCTCTTCACCTCGCCCTCAAAGACAAGCAGGCACTCGTTGTGAGACAAGTCCTTGAGAGCACCCTCCTCGTTCTCGGGCGTCAGCCACTGCCTCGTGGTGCCCTTGTCACCATCCTTGTCACCACGCGACGGCGCATTCTCTTTCCAGTTAATGCGGTGGAGCATCAGCTTCTTATATTTTGCGATGCTCCAAGCGCCCCCTTCCACGATAACGAGACTGAACTTGGGGTGCATAATGCAGATGCCGGTGAGGGCGTGCTGTTCTGCGTTGACCCCGATCCTGTACCGGTGCTGGCCGTTGGCGAGCGTGTTAATCCGAAAGACCAGCAGGTGGAGGCCCTTGCCAGCGTCTTTCTCCTGGTTGGCCGCCAGCTTCTCGTGCCTCTGTTCGCTCGAGAGCTTCCTCTCCTCGTTGGCCCGGAGGTGCTCATCATGACGCTTGGCAATCTCCCTGTTCACCTGGGCTTCCACTGCTGTCGGATCCTTGACGGCCTGCTCGGCGAGGACCACCATCATGTTGTTCCTCGTGATCTTGGGTGGCTCCGGGGCCAGGAGGCCCAGCCGCACCTTGGCCTGCCTCTCCTTGAGGTCGGCAGCCCTGCGCTGCCGCCGCAGCTTCTTCTGCTCCTTGGTGGTGAGGTACATAGGCTTAGGCGCCGGGATGTTCCTGTCTTGTGGGGGCTCCAGAGCGACCGGGTGCTGTACCAGCTCGGTGATGATGCTGTCGTCGCCGGCGAAGCGCGTCGGGGCGGCGCTGAGGTCGTCGTCGTAGGTTTTGTCGTCCACCAGACCTTCATCCCACCATTCGACATCTGGGGGCGCCTCGGCGAAGTTGACGGGCAAATCTAAGTCATCGTCAATGCCTGCCTTACGCGTCTGCTCCGCGATGCGCTTTTTCATGGTCTCGAGCGCCGCCTGCCTCCGCAAGGCATTCCCCTGCTGCATGTATTTGCCCTTTGGGTTGAAGGCCAGGTGTCGAGGTTCCCTCTGTCGGGCAGGCTGGCCCGTGATGCTCGCGTCGTAGTAGGGGTTCTTCTGCGGTCCACCGCCTGGAGATGCTCCCGGCCTCGAAGCCCTCGACAAGTCACCCCCGGGACCAGGGCGCGGCGGCCTCGAGGAGGACGAGGATGGTGATTGGTACTCCCGAGTTGTTTTGCCGCCAGTGGTGCTTGACTGGCCGAGTTCTTCCAAGACTGGATGGAGCCCGACGTTGAGCCCACCTTTGGCTTTGCTGCCGCCGATCGCGGCGGCAACGCGGGCCCTAAGCGCAGCCATTTTGTCGGCTGCCGACTCGGGCTTCTGGACCCTGGATATGGTATCGCGGCGCGGGCCGAGGCCGTTAGAACCGTGAGTGCGTTCCATACTGTCCGGTCTGGGTCTGGGACTGGTTCTGGTTGTCTGCGCTCGGTCCTGGATTGCCCCCCTTCGGGTGCTGGCTTAGATGGGGTGGCTCTCCAGGGCTTGCCAGAGGGCAGTCAGATATAAGTAAACAATCGCTAGGTATTGAGGATAATCAAACTGTGAGCGTTGGTCATTTGGTTGCTACTTGTCAGCAGTGCCGTCGTGGGTGGAAGTCTGAATTGAATTTCCGGTCAGGTGCTGCGTCTTATTGTTGTAGGTCTAGAGTTTCCACATCTCAACTTAGCTTGGCCTACCTGGCTTCCAAAGCTTCATAGGGGCCCCACTATTCTGCCACTGGCCACCGCTAAAAAATTATGAAGGGAAAAAGGGAGCAGAGAAGGCGAAGAGGGAGGGCCACAACTGCATTCTGTAATGTATCCTCCCCTTCTGAGGCCGTCGACGCCCGGGTTAGACATTTCGTGACGACAATGAACATCTCACAGCCTGTGGGATCATCGGTGGACAGTGTCGAGTTTGCTCCCCTGTCTGCCGACGAAATAAGGGCGTTTTCCGTCAGGCAAATCGAGAATGAGAGTACTTTCGATACTCTCTTGAACCCGGTGCCGGGCGGGCTATACGACCCTGCTCTGGGCGCCTGGGGTGATTCTCTGTGAGTTTTCCGTGGGATTTGGTGTGTGTCTATGTCCGTGTCCTTCTGCCTGTCTGTCTGTCTGTCTGTACGTATGTATGTGTGTGTGTGTGTTCCCGGGTAAGTAGGTGTTCGGGCTGTTACGTCTATCATGCTAACATCTTCGCCTGCGCTACTGAAGCTGCACGACATGCAACTTGGGAAAGTCGGCCTGCCCAGGCCATCCAGGACACATTGAACTACCGACGCCTGTCTACCACCCGGTATTTATGGACCAGGTTCTCCGCCTCCTGCGAGCGCAATGCGCCTACTGCCACCGATTTCGTCTACGCAGAAGGGACCTTCATCGTTATGTTTGCATGTTTCAACTTCTCCAGTATGGTCTCCTTGCGGAGGCTCGGGCAGTCGAAGCGATCGGCGAGAGTGTGAAGGGCCTTTCCCGCCCAGGAGCAAACGTTGGAGACAAGCGCGAGCTTTCGGAAGAAGAAGATGGTGAGGAGGAGGAGAAGGGGGAGGAAGCGACAACGGTGGAAGACGAGGTCATGCGCAAGAGAGACGAATACGTGCAGAAGGTGCTCCAACGCCACCAAATTAGCCTAGGGGAGATACGTAAGGGGAAGCACGAGGGCGCGTCTGAGCTGCGCAGAGCCCTGGTCAAGGAGTTTCTCAGGGACATAACTAAGGGGCGGGTTTGCGCCAGCTGTGAAGGCGTGTCGCCGGGTTACCGCAAGGACCGATTTGTCAAGATTTTTGAGAAGCCGCTCTCGGTCAAGGAGAAAGCCAAGATGGCACAGGGACGGTTCAAGCTCCGAGACGCACTGACTCTCCGTCAGAAGCCTCAGAGGAGAGACGAGGGCTACCAGTCGGATGAAGCCATCGCCGACATCGACTTGCCGTCATCAGAGTCTGGGGAGGGCGAAGCTGAGGATGAGGACGATGAGCCTGTGGATGAGCTTGACGAGCGCGGCAACCTCGTCGCGAAGGCTGCTATTTCCCTTAAGCAAGGCGCTTCAGCAGCGGCTAGAAAGCCGTCTTCCTCGTCGACCGCGGCGACTCAGCAACACCGCTACCTCAGCGCACATGAGGTCTTAGAGAGGCTGAACTATCTGTTCGACAAGGAGCAGGAGATCCTCAAGCTCCTATACAGCTCTAAGCCGTCGCCTGGCGGCTCCGCAAGGCTCACGGCGCATTGGTTCTTCGTGCAGACAATCCTGGTCCCGCCGAATCGGTATCGGCCCGAGGCCCGGACCGGCAATGCTCAGATCGCCGAGGCGCAGCAGAACAGCCTCTTCAAGAACATACTGAAGGCTTCATCCAAGGTCGCGGCGCTCGCAAGAGAGATGGGGAAGCCTGCCTCACAAACGACGCAGGGGCATGGGGGGGGTGCGAAGGTTCTGCTTGACGCCACCACGGATCTCCAGGACGCCGTGAACTCTCTCATCGACCAGAGCAAGAACCCGGCACAGGGCGCGGCGGCCAAGGGGGCCGAAGAAGGCATCAAGCAAAAGCTAGAGAAGAAGGAGGGTCTCTTCCGGAAGAATATGATGGGAAAGCGGGTCAACTACGCGGCCCGTAGTGTCATCTCGCCCGACCCCAACATAGAAACAAACGAGATCGGGGTGCCCCCCGTGTTTGCCGTCAAGCTGACGTACCCGGAGCCGGTCACGAGCCACAACTTCAAGGACATGCAGCAGGCGGTGATCAACGGGCCGGACAAGTGGCCCGGGGCGGCGGCCATCGAGAACGAGAATGGGCAGATGATTAACCTGAGGAATAAGTCCCATGAGGAGCGGGCGTCGCTGGCCAACCAGTTACTAGCCCCGAGCAGCAACAGCGGCAGCAACAGCAGCCTGGGCGGGATACGCAATAAGAAGGTGCACCGGCACATCGCCAACGGCGACGTGGTACTTATGAACCGGCAGCCGACGCTACACAAGCCGTCCATCATGGGCCACCGCGTCAGGGTTTTGCCAGGCGAGAAGACGATCCGGATGCACTACGCCAACTGCAACACGTACAACGCCGACTTCGACGGCGACGAGATGAACATGCACTTCCCGCAGAACGAGATCGCGCGGACGGAGGCGCTGCAGCTCGCCGACGCGGACCGCCAGTACATCTCGGGCACGGCGGGGAAACCCCTGCGTGGCCTGATCCAGGACCACCTGTCCGTCTCGGTGGCGCTGTGCAGCAAGGACACCTTCTTCGACAGGGGCGCATACCACGAGCTCGTCTACAACGCCTTGCGCCCGGAGAGCGGCCACATCCTGCGGGAGAGAATCGAGCTGGTGGCGCCGGCCGTGGTCAAGCCCTTGCCTCGGTGGACGGGCAAGCAGGTGATCACCACAGTACTGAGGAACATCAAGCCGGCGGACTGCGGGGACCTGTGGATGACGGGCAAGAGCCAGGTGCCCGCAGCCTCGTGGGGTAATCACGCCGCCCAGCCCGGCTTCCAGTCCAACTTCCAGTCCGAGGAGGGCCAGGTGCTGTTCCGGGACGGTGAGTTCATCTCGGGCATACTGGACAAGGCTCAGCTTGGGCCCAGCTCTGGCGGGCTCATACACGCCGTGCACGAGGTTTACGGGCCAGCCATCGCCGGCAAGCTGCTCAGTAGCCTGGGCCGGCTGCTGACGAGGTACTTGAACATGCGGGCCTTTAGCTGCGGGATTGATGACCTGAGGCTCACGCGTCAGGGTGAGGAGGACCGGAAGCGCCTCATCGGCACCGCGCACACGCTAGGCGTCAAGGTCGCGGCCAGGCACGTCAGCTTAGAGGAGCAGCAGCCCGAAGGCACTGACCCGGAGCTTCTCGCGCGTCTCGAGGAGGTCATGAGGGACGATAGCAAGCAAGAGGGGCTAGACACGATGATGAATGAGGCGTCCCAGGAGCTCTCGTCATCGGTCAACTTGCAGTGCCTCGCCGTGGGCCTCGAGAAGCAGTTCCCCAAGAATCAGATGCAGGCAATGACGATATCTGGGGCCAAGGGCGGGCAGGTCAACGCGAGCCTGATCTCGTGCTGCCTGGGGCAGCAGGTGTTGGAGGGCAGGCGCGTGCCGCTCATGGTGAGCGGCAAGTCTCTCCCTTGCTTCAGGCCGTTCGAAACGGATGTCAGGGCGGGCGGCTTCGTTGTAGACCGCTTCCTTACGGGCATCCGGCCGCAGGAGTACTACTTCCACCACATGGCCGGACGTGAGGGCTTGATCGACACGGCGGTGAAGACGTCTCGTTCGGGCTACCTGCAGCGGTGTCTGATCAAGGGGATGGAAGGACTCCGGGTCGCATACGACAGCTCGGTCCGGGACGCCGACGGGTCGCTCGTCCAGTTTCTGTACGGCGAGGATGGCCTCGACGTGGCCAGGCAGAAATACCTGGGCGACTTCACCTTCGTTCTCGAGAACCTCAAGTCGGAGCTCGCACAGCTGAACATCTCGGGACCCCAGACCTTGACCCTGTTCGACCACAGGGATGAGATCATGAAGAAGAACAAGTCGATGGTCAAGAAGGCGAAGGCGAACCCGGGATTCGCCGACGACCCTGTCATCTCGATGCTCAACCCGGCGCTGCACGCATATGCCACGTCGGAGAAGTTCTTCGATGCGATGGCGTCGTACGTGAAGGACAACCCGGCAGGCCTTATTAGGGACAAGGACAGGGATGGAGACAGGGACGGTAACGAAAAAACCAGGAACGACAGGCCACCCCGCCTGTCAAGGAAGACGGCAGAGAAGGTGTTCTCCGCCAAGTACATGAGGTCGCTGGTTCAGCCCGGGGAGGCCATTGGAATCGTGGCTGGGCAGTCAGTCGGCGAGCCGTCGACGCAGATGACGCTCAACACGTTCCACTTGGCCGGGCACTCGGCCAAGAACGTCACGCTGGGAATTCCTCGCCTGCGGGAGATCCTCATGACGGCCAGCACAAAGATCTCGACGCCTGCCATGACCCTGTTCCTCAACGAGGAGCTCTCGCACGAGGACGGCGAGAAGTTTGCCAAGGCCATCAGCATGCTCCCGCTCTCGCACGTCGTTGACAGGGCCACCGTGTTTGAGCGCGTCGGGCGGGGGGTTGCGCACCCTCTGGCAAAGATTTTCGATGTGCGCCTGCGCTTCTTCCCCTCGGCGGAGTACACCCAAGCTTACGCCATCACCATTGCCGATGTGCTGGACACGGTGGAGACCAAGTTCATCAGCACCATGCGCAAGCTGGTGCTGAGGGAGATCAAGAAGAAAGGAATGGACGCAGATGGCGCCACGCCCGTGATCGGCGAGAAGGCCGGCGTGGTCGAGATGGCCGCCTCAAATGCCGAAGGCGGCGGCGGCGGTGGCGGCGGTGGTGGTGATGACGACGACGACGACGACGACGACGACGACAGTGGCGGTGGTGACGACGGTGATGCCTCGGCGGCGAAGCGGAAAGCCAACCGGAGCGAGGCCGTGTCGTACGGGCCAAACGACGAAGAGGACGACGCCATCCAGATGCAGATGCAGCGCGACGCGGCGGACGACTTTGAGGACGAAGGCTTCCAAGGGAGCCCCCCGCCGGAGGAGGAATCGTCTTCATCTTCCCTCAAGGAGAAGGCGCAGAAGCATGTGCAGGTCCAAGACGAGGTCGGGGCGGAGAAAGCGGCACTACCCAGTTCTCGAGAGTCACGCGTCAGAGAAAAGAACCCCGAGGTGACCAAGTTCCGGTGCGACGAGTCGTCTGGTGAGTGGTGCGAGATGGCGCTCGAGTTCGGCGTCAACGCCCCCAAAATCCTCATGCTTAACGTTGTGGAGGAGGCGGTGCGGAAGTCGCTCGTGCAGCAGATCCCCGGCATCAAGAGCTGCACCTTCGTCCCAGGCGAGAAAGTCAAGGACCCCCGGACTGGACAGGAGCAGGAGGTGCCGGTTGTGCACACTGCAGGGGCCAACTTGCGGGCGATGCAGATGTATGGCGATTACATCAACCCCAACACGATCGCGACCAATGATGTTGCGGCCGTGCTCGAGATCCTGGGCGTGGAGGCGTGCCGCAACAACATCATCCGGGAGCTGGCCAACGTGTTCGGCTCCCACGCCATCAGCGTTGACAACCGCCATCTCAACCTCATCGCCGACCACATGACCAGGAACGGCGGCTTCACCCCCTTCAACCGCATGGGCCTCAATGGGAACGTCAGCCCCTTCACCAAGATGAGCTTCGAGACGACTCTGGCCTTTCTGAAAGACGCGCTGCTGGACGGCGATTGGGATGACCTGACCACCCCAAGCAGCCGGCTAGTGATGGGAAGGCTGGGTAGGGTCGGAACTGGCGCCTTTGACGTGTTGACCCAAGTCCCCATGAAGCATTTCGACACCATCGGCTCCGACTAGCCGAGCGTCAAGCGTTCCGCGTTCCAGCATGGATGGACGGATAATGTGATATCAGAGTGAGAGATAGAGACTTGGATGAACCAGGAGGAACTAAGAGGAAATGCAAAATGTAATGCTTGCCGGATAGACCCACCGTTGCCTGACCTGCCTGACTACATAGGTACCTACCTACCTACCTACCTACTTGCCTGCTCAGCGACCCTCAGGCCCATCACCGCCCGTTGAAAAATTCCTTGAGTACATACACTGACTGGCAGCGGTACATTCTTGTAGGCTCATCAAGTATTATACACCATTTCAATTTGTCGGCGCCTCCCTGCCATGCTCTATTTCCGGTCCTTCAACGAAGGGACGACGTAGAAGGGGAGCGCCACTTGCACCAGGATAAGCAGCTATCATGTGGGTTAATGCTGTGGAATGTGACGTGGCGCATGGGGACGAGGAAGAGAAATCAAAACACAACACGGCGTCTACACGGTGAGATGTGTCACTACCTGGTCGCCGCCACACGCAACAGATCATTCGATTAAACATGGCTAGCAGCACGTGACGCGGGAGTGTGTTTGTTTTCGGGAAAATCTTCGTTAATGGGGATCCTATTGGCAGCAGCTGTGTTCGAGGGGAAACCCTTTAATGTACAAACCCCCTATGTGAAACCCGAAAAGCACTCTTCATAACGCCGTGATATTGATATTATCCCCCCCCAGGCCTTGTTGCGATCCCAAATCAAATATTCCCCTTGCTCAAAGTCATAAGTTCAGCCTAGAAGAGGCGTTCGGGAGGGTGAAATCTAGTTGCGCTCGCCGCGGAGGCGCCGGGCCAGCTGGATGTCCTTCTACAGTGGATATTAGCATTGCTCTAGAGGCTGTGCGTGTGTCTGAGGGAATGTGCTCGTGACAGTTACAACTTACCGATTGGATGGTGACGCGCTTGGCATGGATGGCGCACAGGTTGGTGTCCTCGAAAAGAGAGACAAGGTATGACTCAACCGACTCTTGGAGGGCACCAATAGCTGACGACTGGAACCGAAGGTCGGACTTGAAGTCCTGGGCAATCTCGCGGACCTGTTTGGCATGCGTCAGCACATTATACTGGCTTTCTCACCTTCCTCGTTCGGTGTGCGCGTCGCCACGAGACAATTACTTACCAGACGCTGGAAAGGGAGCTTGCGGATCAGAAGCTCAGTCGACTTCTGGTAGCGACGAATCTCACGAAGAGCGACGGTACCGGGCTTATAGCGGTGAGGCTTCTTCACACCGCCGGTCGACGGGGCAGACTTGCGTGCAGCCTTGGAGGCGAGCTGCTTACGCGGGGCCTTGCCACCGGTAGACTTGCGAGCGGTCTGCTTCGTGCGGGCCATTGTGAATATTATTATTTCTAAGCAGTTGAGGATAAGAGTGAGGGATATTGATTGAGACGCGACTCGCGGGTTGTGCTTTGATGGATTGTTGTTGTTGTTGATGAAAACCCTGTTGATTGGAGAGTGGATGTGGGATGTAGAAGGGAGAGATTGTGCTTAGTGGGGGGCGGGAGGAGACTTTAAGTAGGTCCGGAATTTGCGAGTCACGTTGCTGGCTGATTCCGATTGCTTTGGCTTTTTAGGCGTGCTGATTTAGGTTGCCAAGTTTGGCTGGATTATGGAAAATGCGCACACCTAAAGGAACAAAAAAGCGGGAAGCAGCGACCAGGATGTGTTGGTGGGAAAATGCTTCATTCAGTGACCCAATTCCTTGTGGCCCAAGCGTAAGATGCAACCGAGTCCGTCCCCAGGCGGTCGCTAATTTCGATTGGTCAATAAACAAATAAACTGCTGTCCGCGCCGCTCACTCTGCTGGTGTCGCTTAGGTAATCGTGCCTGGTGCCTAGGTACCCAAGTAGGAACTTAAGGAATATCTCATTACATACAAGAAGCAGCGCAGACTAATGATGCCTTCTATCTGCTTCTTATGAAATCCTCAACGGCGTCGGACCTTATGCAATGCGTATCTCGTGTCCAACCCGCCGGCGGTCCGAAGCAGTATACCTACCTACCTTAGGCAGGTACACAATTCACGTCTTCCCATCTACCTACGCTGCCCAACTGGCTGTACAGCCACGAGCTTTATTCTACCTGTAGCGTGAGGCTTATTCTTGTGCAGGAAGCGTGATGATTGACCAAACACCAAGCGAAGAAAATAAAGAGCCCATGCATCTAGCTACCTAGTTACACATAATCCAGAGTACATGGTCCAGTGTTGACGTCGTCGTAAGGCGGGAGGTCGAGTGCGCTGCAGTTAGCCAAAGTTCTGTTAGCCATGCAGACCCAAACGAGGACGAAATCGCTTCTCAGCTGGGGAGCACAAGACGTACCGAAAAGCAGAACATCAAGTTGTCCAATCAGAATAATGAAGGCCTTCCCTGTCCTTGGATTCTGCAGTTTGCTTTGGGACAGACTTTGTGGATAAGGAAATGATAGTGGGTCAATATCTCCATCCGCGCCCCTGGCACTTGTTGTTCAGCTAGGGCTCGCGAGTCGCCCTTACCCATCCAAATGCAAATGCCTAGCCAGCACGTGTCGGTTTCCTCCCAAATCACCGACTGATCCGCGTCACAGCTCTGCCGCATTTAAACAGGCAGGTTCCCCACGCCTTTACAACCAAGAGTTTCCCACCCATAGCTATCACAGGGTCCGTATCAAACATCACATTCAGCTACCACCTTAGCCTCACCCACTCTACCACAACTATAATTTTCTCCTGCATTTTTTTGGCTCATCTAAGATGACTGGACGTAAGTAATTGTCAAATCCGCCCGCCACATGTTGCCTCAGGGCCAGTTTGCTAACCAACCTCCCCTCCGATGAATAGGCGGCAAGGGCGGCAAGGGTCTCGGCAAGGGCGGAGCCAAGCGTCACCGAAAGATTCTTCGTGACAACATCCAAGGCATCACCAAGCCTGCAATCCGCCGTCTCGCTCGTCGTGGTGGTGTCAAGCGTATCTCGGCCAGTGAGTTTCTACTCCCAGAGTCCCGTGTCAATCTGGGCATCTGTTCTGACTATCCCTCCTGCAGTGATCTACGAGGAAACGCGAGGTGTTCTCAAGTCCTTCCTCGAGGGCGTCATCCGTGACGCGGTCACATACACCGAGCACGCCAAGAGGAAGACAGTCACGTCACTGGACGTCGTCTACGCGCTGAAGCGGCAAGGTCGCACCCTCTACGGTTTCGGAGGGTAGAAAGTCGCGACAATCAATGTTTTTTGTTGCTCTTCGGGTTTGGGATTGGTCTGGTTGGTGGTGGTGATCTTGGGATTTTAGTGTTTGGCTTTCGGTTTCCTTATACCATACGGACAGTCGATCGGTGTTTTGATGGGTATCATAGTCATTTCGCGCCTTGCTACTCGGGTCGCTTTCTTCATAATTTTATGTCGCATGGGCATTATGACCTTTATAATCTCATTGGCTCGGGGCAGGTGTGTCACAGCACCGCAAGAGGAGCTAGGCTGCTAAAGAAGACGTGTTATTACGCAAGAGAAGAAGAGGTTTAAATGTACAAGAGGAGAGGCAATGTCCACCTATTATATGGCGAGCCCCCTGGCTGACTAACCCTGGTACCATGATAATACCCCTTCCTTAAACCACAGTTGTCTTAACTGCAGATAATGAACGTGTAACAGATATAGGGTAAGAGAGAAAAAAATAAAACGAGACGATTTTTACTACTAGAGTTGCCGAGCCTGGCGGTGACGGCTCTGTCTCCCAGTGGGCGGCGGCGGTGGCTGCTCCGGCTGGCTTAGGTCCAGCTGTAGTGTCAGAGGGCCAGCATGCTGGCCCTGTCATGAGTTAATGCGGCGTCAAGGAGCCGACAAAGAAGCCCATGAGTCAACAGTTCGCACGCCATACTGAGAGCCCCGCACGATATCTTGGGGCCCCGCGCTGGAAGTGGTTAAGGGGGTCATCGATCTGTGAATGACCCGTATTAGGGGGCAGATCTGAAGGACAACGTGACCATTGACGGAGGCGTAAGAAGAGGAGTGGAAAGCGCACTCACCGGAGTGAACGGGTATATTAAGGAGGGAAATTTCCCTTCCCATATCATGTTGTTTGTTCCTCTCCTCGTAGAACGTTAATACAATCTTCAAGACCTAGTCTTTAGGCACCTCTATGTTAGACCCTTATTATACGTTCTACCCTCCTTTCTTAAGACAAGTATTAAAGATAATGATAGAAAGCTCTTCTTCTTCAGGAGCGGCTATTAGGTAGTAACCCAGCTAGTAGGACCTTTTTAAGCATTTATTAACTACCTGTTGAAATACAGGGTCGTCAGGCCTATATTTGCAGGGGTTCTTTACTTTGCGCATGCGCTAAGAATTGCTAGTTACCACACTCA